>CAIGRO010209536.1:452-14481 GCA_903798355.1 Fraxinus baroniana | reverse complement strand
TGTACAAGAATTTGAAAAAAAAAAAAACAAAAACAAAAATTGAACTAATCCCTGTTTTCAATAGAGGAGGACAGTCTAGACACATCAAGGAAAAATATTCATAAGAGCAAGTTCGACCATTGATCGAGTCAATAAATAGATATATTGGCATTCTTGCTAACAATGTCTTTTATCTCCATGAAAGACAATGTTAATCTTCGAAAGAATGTATTCATCCTTATGATGTGTTTAGTTGACAAGTTATATGATAGAGGAGGCTTTATTGTTAGTGTGTTCACAACTTACACATGTGCTTCGAATTGGCATCGATACATGGTGTGTGAAGAAATTTAAATCGATTACTGATAATAGGGATGGCAATGAACCGAGTCAGAGCCATGCTGAATAAAATAAAATGAAAATTTCAAAATTAAATACATTAAACTCTTCGGTCCAAAAAACGAGTCAGGCTCGCTCGGCTAGGTCCGTTGCTCCTATCAAAACGAGATCGAGCCACCCATGAATCGAACCGAGCTCGCCAACAATTTTCCACAGTTGATGAACTCCCATGAAGCCAAACATGGG
This sequence comes from Fraxinus baroniana, assembly GCA_903798355.1. Classification (NCBI taxonomy): domain Eukaryota; kingdom Viridiplantae; phylum Streptophyta; class Magnoliopsida; order Lamiales; family Oleaceae; genus Fraxinus; species Fraxinus baroniana. Next base: position 13,917 of record CAIGRO010209536.1, on the reverse strand, counting down.
GGTTGTACCACAATTTTCAGTATGTTTGTTCGACATAAGCCAATGAAATTTGTAAAATTTGGTAATCCCATTACCAAATGCAAATACTCTTTAAGGTAGAGTATGATAAATCTATGTTTTAAGAATTGTGATTGTAAAACAAATGTTCAACAAAAAATGTCATGTAGTGTAATTAGGAGGGTTGAAAAGACAGGAATGTGGTGGAAGGTACATTATTCGATTTGGAGAAGATATGGAATAATGGTCCCACCTTTATAAGCACATCATATTTTTCATGTCTAGTCGATGTGTGATTTCTTTTACTCCCAACAAACACGTTTGACCTTTTTTCTTTAACTCAAATCATTTTACAACTACCCAAGCCAATAAATGACAAATACGAGCCAATATGTGTGTGTGTGTGTATAGAAATATAATGTCTCAACAACTATATATTCTTGAGTGACTTTAAATAATAATATCAATAACTTAAAATAAATGAGAACATCGATTAGATTTCCATTTGTACATGATTTGTTAGAAATCAATCAATTGATATTTTAACATATTTAATTATATAATAATGATTCTTAACAAAATTTTGTTGCACGAGTTGGAATTTATTATGAGAGAGTTTCATCAATAATTTTTTGGGAAAACCCTAGTTTTAGAATTGACTTTTTTAAGAAGAGAATTGAGCTATTTGTACATAAAAATGATATATAAGTGATTAGATAAAATGATGTGGAGTGAAAAAATTGGATGATAAAGTTAACTCTATTTTAAATTGACAAATGATATATGTCATATGGTATTATTTAATCTCGTGTAAACATTTATGTACATGTAGTAAGACCTTTTCAAGAAATACCCGTTGTAACTTAAAAAATAAGTTTTAATCTTTCAAGAATTAAAACCCTTTAATCTTCAGGTTTTGATTTAATTTTTAGTTTTAACTTAAAGTTAAAAATATCATAATTCTATATTGTAACTAATAATTTCGGATTAATCTCGAGGATTGAGTTTTTCCCTATAAAAGGGAGTGATTTTCATGGAACTAAACATAACATAAAAAAAATAACTTTATAGAATAATATCAATACTTATATATTATTTTCTATAATTTTGGCAACTCGATAAAGACTCATTCTTTATCTTCATGTGGTCATGCACATAGGAGAACGTGCTTTGAGTCACATGAGTTTTATGATGGAGTTGTGTAGTGCCGAAAGTATTCGCACGAGAGGGAGACAACACGCCTTTAAGAGAGCATCCTTTACGCGATTCCCTAAAACTTACTTTCTTTCTAACTCTTCTCTTATATTTTTATGTTGTTTAGTTGATTATGTTAATTGATAATTAATCAAATCTACACACAAATCACACAATTTTTGTTAAGATTTGAGATTCCATTTTAAAATGTTGACCTTATTCAGAGGAGTAACACGGTCATTTATAAGTTAGTCTATATTTTCATCTTTATTCGATGTGAGATTTTATCCTTTAACATGCCCCATCAAGATAGTGGCTTGTTTGAGCAGACCAATCTTGAAATTCATGTGCTCAATTTTTTTTAGTCTTAATGGGATTGAATTACTCGTTGAAATTTAACGAGCTCTGATACCATGTTAAAATTCGAGGTTTCATCTTATTAAGAGAAGTGACTCAATCCTTTATAAGTTGGGCTATATTTTCATCTTTATATTGTAAAATGAAAATTAGTTAATTATTTTAAGACTTATTGGAGGAGTCAATTGTGATACCTTATTGCATATGTAGACTTATTAAATGTACATTCTTAATAAAAAAAAAAAAAAATCCCTTTCGAGGACGATTTCTGTTATATTGAAGGGTCATATAAATTGGATCATGTTACATGTATCGAATTTTTTACCTATTACTCACAATGGGGATACGGACCACATTGTCAGAATTTTTAAATACACACGGGTCATTATATACAAATGGATTAACCATATATTGATCTGCATGCGTTACCACTATAATAAAAATAATAATCATCACCATCTATGTAATTTAGCATGTTTATCATACGATGTATCTATTGACACGTGTTCACACACTACATGGTTTTAATTAATTTGTGGTTATTATTAGTTGCTAATCAAATTAATACTAAACTATATGAGAAAGAAGAAAGGAAAAGGTATAGTTTAAGATTAAAAAATTAAAAAATATTAAAATATGATAATTATTTAATGGGAAATGGGAATGATTGAATTGTCTCGTGAGAAACTGAAGAGACCGTCGATTGGACGGTAGCTGATGAAGAAACTTGAAGGATGCGAGAGGCATTACTGTCTTTCTCCAACCTGTCTTTTTCTTTATTTTTATATTAATAATAATTAAGAGACCCTATCTATCAAGAGTGTACTGTGTACGCATCTTTTGATTTTTAGTAAATTTATTATTTTTAGAAAAAAATAAATAAATCACTGGGATCTACTTGTTTTCGATCCTTTGATTCTTGATTATTCTTTTATTTTGGATTGATGTCTTTGTCGATTTTTAAAATATTGATTAAAAAAATAAATTTAAATAAATATGTTAATCATAGTTAGAGAAATTTATAAAATACCTCCAGCATATAAAGTGTATTTTGCTAATTCATGTCTACGTAACATAAACGTTTTATGTAGAAATGATATACAAATTATAAATATATGATTATAGAGTGTGATTTGTTGGTTATAATTATATGAATTTTTGTGTATTACCGGGCGTACGTATTTATAAAACTTTTCTTATATTTACAAGAGTTTAGATTTTTAAAATAGTCGAAGTCTTCAATTCAAATTTCATCACCTAGGGGGTCTTGGGTTTACGTGACCCCCAAAATTTTGAAATTTATTTTATTTTATTTTTATAAAGTCTGCTTGATGTCGATTATAATCTAAATTTTAATATAAATTAAAATTAATAACTAATTTTAATAACATATTTTATGGAATATATAACTTTTTAACTTTTATTAATATTTATTAAAAATCTAATTTTAATATGGGAAACATGATAAAATCACAATAAATTTGATTTTTTTTTTCTGTTGCTCACTCTCTCATGCCTTTTACTAAAACCTTAACACTTCTAATTTTTAAAATTTATCTATAATTTATCTACAAATTATTGCATCTACTACAAAAGTCTGTTTGGTAAAGATTAAAATCGGATTAAAATTGAAAAATTAGCCGTTATTGTTGACTTTTATTAGACGAGTGAGATCCAATAACGATCATATTTTCAATTTTAATTGTTACTAAACGTGCTCCAAGTCTTTATTTTCCAATCAAATTTTCAACTAATTAGAACATAATTTTGCATTTTCTTCTATTAAATTATGTATATAAAATGTGTCTAAACTGATTTATCCAATGTTTTTTAATTAATTGTGTTTATTTGATTGATTATTAGTATTAAATTTTTGATCATATGTTTTTTCTTTCGATTACTCGAATTGATTATTTGTATCAAATACATTATAAAATTTCTAAACATAAATATGTATTTTCTTATGATGAGTAAAAGTATTTAAAAAAAAAAGAAAAGAAAATCATGTTGCCCTAGATAGATTCAAGGGAAAATAAGAATAGAAGGGAAATCAATGAGATGCTGAGCAAGTCATCTTTCATACCGAGTCATTATAGCACGTTAGGTTATAATCGAACACTTCGATCTTGTCATGAATGGACAATTGTATTGAAAATTGTGATTCTCAGTGAAAACAAATATATGATTATTATATTATAGTTAGTTGTCTTGCACCGACGACTTCATTGGACCTTTTGTTTTCTTTCTTTAAGTTTCAACAATACGTCTTGTTTAGAATTGACATAATTGAGTAAGATAGGCGCTATATTTCTGCTCACAGCTTTAAGGCAACTTTTTGCCTTATGTTTTGCATTTAATCGAGTACACATACGAATTATAATAATCTTTGTATGTAGGGAAATACTAACTTTTCAAGCAAATTATAAACTTGAGTTACAATCGAGGTGAATCAGTGAATTATACGTGGTCGAAAAATATTTGTGACATTTGATTACAATCGAGGTGTATAACCCATCTTACAAATATTGATGCTAAGCGATTTTATAAATCTTTTGCGAGGAAAAGGGATCTCGTGTGAAAAATATCCCTCGAATGGAAAGTAGTTAATAATTATTATTTTACAAAAGTGAATTTTTAGAAAAGCCCTTTTCAAGAATTGAAATTGCATAAATGTAATGTTTTAAAGTTTTAGTTAGAATGTTTTCCATCTTAAGAAGTTGTAAAGTCTATTCTTATCAACCATTACATTTTGTCAAATTGATGTGAACCCTATTAGACCACATGTTTTGTTTTAATTTCCCTTTTTTTTTTGGTCTTTAGATGGACAAAAAAAACTTACAAGTTAAACTTCGAAACTTTTTCCACACTTCAATGGTCTTTCGAAATTGTATTAACTGTCAAGATATTGATTCTAAAAAGAATAACTTTCTACACTCAAATCAAAATAACGTTTCAACGTTACAAAACATTGACTAATGAAGAAAAAATTCTTTTACGACTTTCAAAAAAGATTACCCTTGAGAATTTTTAACATTAGAAATCTGTTAATCTGTTATGAGTTAATATCAATGTAATGACAATAATGAAATAAACAAGAATAAAATAAAAATACCAAAATTTATGTAAAAATCCAAGATGAGAAAAATCATGGCCACGGGCAGATGAGAATTTCACTATACTCAATAATGAATGTGTTTACAATATCAAGATCTCAATACTGTTAATTGAAATCTATGCCCTCTAACTTTCAAGAAGAAAACATAAAATTCAGAAAAATCGAGATAAGCCTGTCGCGATGGCACCACCAAGCTTGCGCCTTGGAGACGGGATCGACACCTTGGCGCCCCATGCTCAACGTCGTGCCTTTGTCTCCCTCCTGTTGCACGGGCGTTGCGGCGCATCTACGATGGCTCCGTGGTGCCCACTTTCGGTAAATATGTTTCAAAAGTATTTTTCTTCATCTCAAAGTCATTTTTCAAGTCAAACTCTCAATTTTTGATGAAATTTGATATTTATCAATTAGGACTATTAAACCAAAACTCCTTAAATTTTCTTTATTCAACCAAATATCAAATTACTAAGAATTTAGGTCACGCCACAATAAATCTTCACCATGTGAAAAAAATTCCAACACAAGGAATTCAAAACACATATCTAAGTAAACACCACTCTGCCTCTTCCAAACAAACCACAACGTGCTAAATCAATGACAAATACCGACTAAGTTCAAACAGTGTTCAAACTTAGCAATGGGAAGTGATCATAATATCAGTAGGATTATTCTTGGTATCAACTGTGCTCATTACAATAACACCACAAGCAATCACATCACGCACAAAATAATACATCATATCAATGTGTTTAGTTATCTCATGGAATATATGATCCTTAGCCATAAAGAAAGCACTATGACTATCAAAATATATTGTAGAGATCTGTAAGTTTTCACTGATTTCATCAATCAATTTCCTCAACCACATAGCCTGCTTACATACCTTTGTAATGGTCATATACTCTGTCTTTGTTGTAGACAAAATTACTGTATTATGCAAAGTAGATTTTCAATTGATAGCACGACCTCCAAGAGTAAACACATACCCTGTAGGTAATCTCCTTTTATCAAGACTTCCTGTGTAAATTGAATCCTCATGCCCAATAACTCCATAGGTATTTCTATCAAAATGCAAACAAACATTAGAAGAGCCCATCAAGTATCCGACTATCCACTGCATTGCTTTCCAATATTTTTTACCAGGATTTGACATGTCTCTACTAACTACACTGACTGCATGTGCCAAGCTTGATCTTGTAGAAACCATAGTATACATAAGCGAACCAACTGCATCGAAATAAGGGACTATAGACATTTAATCAATATCATCATCTAACTGAGGACACAAGCCGGATGATAATTTAAAGTGGACAGCTAAGGGAATACAATAACCTTAGTATTCAGGATATTGAACAGTTGAAGCACATTCTCAGTTTACCCAATTCTGTTTCAAATACAACATACTGGCTTTCATATCCTTCAAGATTTTCATACCAAGAATCTTCCTTACTGCACCTAAATCTGTTATGCCAAATTTCTTACAAAGTTAAGATTTTATCTTTTTGACCTCTACTTTATCTTTGGCTGCTATGAACACATGATCAACACGTTATAACAAATATGTGATCAATCCACCATCTCACTTTCTGAAGTACATACAACTATCATATTTACTTCTAATGAAACTATGAGTAGTCATGAAAAAATCGAACCTTTTATACTACTGCCTCTGTGAATGCTTCAATCTATACAAGGATTTCTCCAACAAACACACATAGTCTTCCTTTTCAGAGATTATGAAACCCTCTTGTTGTTGCATGTAAATGTTTCCCTCAAGTTCTCCATGTAAGAATGTTATCTTGACATTCGTCTGCTCAAATTCCAAGTCATTGTTAGCCACCACTCCAAGTAAAGCCTGAATAGAACTATACTTTACAACTAGTGAGAATATATCTGTGGAGTCAACAGCTGGAATTTGACTGTGCTTGAAGCGTTTTCTTTTCTTTGAACATCCAACTGAAGCGAACAATCTTTTTATCCATAAGTAATTTCACCAAATTCCAAGTATTATTTTTATTTAATGATTCCACCTCCTTATGCATAGCAATCAACCATCTGTTAAAATCACTGCAACTGATTGCCTCTGGATATGTAGTAAGCTTCTAAGTGGAATCAATATTGTCAGCTACACTCAATACATAAGCTACCAAATATACTTTCCCACACTCCTTTGGACGTCTAATCTATCTGCGAAGTCTATCATTAGCAACTGAATACTGTGGCGTCGCTGGTGGTGTAGGCAAAGTATTACTATCGTCAGCTCTGAAAACTAGACTGATCTATAGTAGATTTCTCTGTAGCCTCTGATTATTACACGGACCAATTTTCAACTCCACATGAGTTAAATGATTCCGTTCTTCAATTTTTTCAGAATCACCACGAGGTGAACTATGAAACATAGTAAGTTCATCAAATACTGCATATCTACTAACTACTATTTTCTTGTCTCAAAATATAACAATTTATACCCATTCACACTTGATTTATACCCTAGAAAGATACACTTTCTAGATCTATGCTCCAATTTCCCATTATCTACATGAGTATAAAGAAGACATCCAAAAATCTTCAAATCAAAATAACAAGAACGTTTCCAGACCATACATCTTTTGATTTTTTTCTTAATAGCAGTTGATGGTGAGCGATTAATAGAAATCAAGCTATGATAGCACTTTCACTCCAAAAGATCTTAGGTAACCTAGAGTTTGAAAGCATACAATGAACATTTTCTATTAAAATTCTATTCATTTGTTATGTTACACCGCCTGCTGAGGAGTTGTGGCCACTCTCAAGTGTCTCAAGATACCTTCAGTCAGCAGAAGCTATTGAATTTATCTGAACAAAACTCCAATCCATTATCTGTGAGTAGACGTATCACCTGCAAAGTAAATATGCCTCCAAAGTATTTTTCTTCATCTCAAAATCCTTTTTCAAACCAAACTCACTATTATTGATAAAATTTGATCTTTATCAATTAGAACTATCAAACAAAACTCCTTAAATTTCCTTTGTTCAACTAAATACCAAATTACAAGAAAATTGGGTTACCACGACATAATCCATTGAGGAAAACGCCAAGAATGGGACTATAATAATGCAACAATAAACTCAAAAAAGTGTTGGGGGCGGGGGGTGGGTGGGGATGTTTTTATATTTTATTATATATTTTATGCATGCTTGCTTGTATTCAAAATGCCCAATAAAATAAAATAAAGTTGATTGGGCTTAATGCAAAATCCACCAAACAAGCAAAAGCTTAGATTACTCGTGGCTTTTGACAATACCATTGGAATTAAAGTACAATCACACCCAAACATATTAGTATTATTAAATATTTAAATTAATTAATAAATGAAACATAATTATATAGTGCACGTAAAAAAATATAGTGTTCTATAAAGTACAAAGACACTAACGGCCCCCAACAAATGAATATAGAAACATAAATATGTATATATGGTTAAAAAAAAAAAAAAAAGAGTCTATTTTTCTTGGATAAAGTTACTTTGTCACAAGGATTTGACAGAAAGTTTGACATAATTGCTCGTAACAGTAGACGATTAGATGAAAAAGTTGATTGTGTTTTAAATTGTCCAATAATAAGTTGACACGTGATATTATATCGAGTTTTATATCAATTTGATATTCACTTAGCATGATTAATTTTTCTTTAAAGAAAGTTGAATGGTTGATGATGCAAAGGTGTGCACTTGTGTTTTGATGTAGTAAACGGGCAGCCTGTTTCAATCATTACAACCACGCTCCAATCATACAACTATAGCCCTATTGTTCTCTCATTTTTACCATTTTCTTTTGAAGTTTTAAATCCTATCTCCTATCAATTTAGTTAGAGTTTAATGTATTCGATAATCAGTATTAATTAATGAGATTGAATAATAATATAAATAATTTTTTACTGTTTTAATAATGTGAAGTCCTATCCACTAAACACAATGTGAAATATCAAAGACTTCGATGAATTATAGTGTTAATTGATGACACATCCTGCGATTTACCTCCTCTTGGTCCAGGGCAGGATCGGTGGGGGCCCTCAAGGTTGGGGTCCAACCTTTATAGTGTTAATTGATGGGGTCGTGGAGCATTATTATGATATATTTCTTAATTAATTTTAAATAAATTTAAAGAGTTTACAATATTGTAATGATTTACATATTTGTTTCTTAACTTTGTTTTAATATTTTTTAATATATTTATAATTTTGGGAACAAAGTTTGAGGAACCAATGCGTACAAAAGAGTGGTTAATTGATTACCCCCTCCCCCCACCCCCCACCCCCACCCCACGGCAAAATATTAGGTTCTAAATTGAATTTTCATAAACCAATAAATGTTGTATTTTGTATCATGTTCATATCTTAAGTTTCAAGATTACAAGTTAACATTTGCCATTGCAACAAGTACTATGTAAGAATTTTATTAGAGTTCCACGATATGTACTTCTAAAAACTTACTTTGGATTTATGCTATTTAGTCCTATGAAATTGTTATGTTACCCTCTTATTTTTGTGTTCCTTAATATTAAGTTAAAACACTGTTGAATTGAACTTAACAATCCACAGTTAACACGTTTCACTTACTCAATCAAGTCTTAATCCAATGTAATTTCACATAAAATCATAGCCGACTAGAGTGTTAGAACTCTTACACGACTACATCATCATTAATAAATATCGACAACATATTCATATGTAATCATTGATAGCGGTGTGTAGGTAATATTCGGTGACATAAATGTCAGAACTTTTGTCGATGACACCAACAACTACTTTATTGAAGATGATGTTGTCATCAATATTCGTTGATAGAGGTGCTTCGGCGATAACCGTCGATCTAATGTGTTAGTAACTCTATTAAAAATTACCAAAAAAAAATTTAATTTAGTCAGATCACCTATAATAATATCATCAACAATAATCAATGGAGTTTTTATTTGCTCCATTTTTTTTTACATTTTATTAGTAATATCGTCAAAGAACGTTGACTTTTTCCTGTTAATTACTTGAATTGTCTCCATGTAGATTGTAGAGAATCGAGATTAGAATAGTTCAACACAAATCTGAACGGTTGATTCAAGACTCATTTTGACATTGAAAAAAGTCGACCATAATAAACTCGGTCACACAAAGTAAAAAATTCCTAAAAATTGTTTGATGTAGATTTTTTAAAACTAAATTTTGTGAAAAATGATTCTCTTGAATTTATAGGTAAGAAAAAAAAAATTATGAATCCATTATAAAAACTCAATAGTAAAATACTATTTTAGAGTATTGAACACATTTAAAGTTGTATAAATTTTCAAATACTCCAAATAAATGTCTGTCTATACTACACTTCAAAGCTAAAACCAAAGCCCTACCCACCAAAAATCTTTAAAAACAACTCCATTGTACCAATAGCAAAAGCAACAGCCAAAACCCCTTAATTTCAAAGGGAAAACCTCCCACCCCCATCCTCTGTGCCATGGATGCAGATGGAGACTCACCACTGTTCTGGTCTCAGCCCACCACCACTACTTTTTTCTATCCTCACCGCCGCCCCCGGCAGCCCTCTCCAATCTTTAATCCTGTGATACTAATCTTGGCCGTACCAATACTCATATTAGTTATATTGTTTTTCTTGGTTCCTCCATTTCTTTCACACACCACTCAAATTCTTCATCTCAATTCAGTGAAAAAGAGCTGGGATTCACTCATCATCGTGTTGGTATTGTTTGCAATTATTTTGGGCGTTTTTTCCAGAATAAATGATGAAGTTCCGTCCTCTGATGCAACTGATCAACAAAACTTAAATGATTTACAAGTTTCTGATTTTGCTAGGCCGCCGCCGAGGGACGTTTCGAGTTCTCAGTTGTATGGATTTTCCGACGGGAAAGACTACGGCGGTAATGTTTTGAGTACTCCGGTGCAAGTGGGAGACGGCGGTGGTACACGGCTGAGGAGGAACAGCAGTTCTTATCCTGATCTAAGGCAGGAGTCTATGTGGGGAAATGGGGATAATAGGTTCAGGTTTTTCGATGATTTTGAAGTGAAATCTTATCGGACATCGCCTGTGGTTGAACATTTTCACCGCCGTGCTCGGCGGAGTGAGGTGGACAGAGACGATCCTGACACGCCCGTGAAGGAAATTCCAGTGGATAAGTATGAAGTTAGTACTCCACCTCAACCTCCGACACCGTCAAAGTCACCGGCACCAACTCCGCCACCACCTGTGGCAAGTTTGAAGAGCAGAAGATCTTCCCGTAGTGTCCCAAAGAAAGGAATATTTGTAAAGCAAAGAAATGATGATAAATTCAATGAAAACCGGTCGCCCCCACCACCTCCTCCTCCTCCTTCGCCGCCGCCGCAGCAACCAGAAGTGAAGTCACAGTATCTGGAGGTAAAAAGCGAAATAATTCACCGGAAAAGGAGTGGCACCACCAAAGAAATAGCAACAGCATTTGCTTCATTGTACAACAAAAGTCAGAGAAAGAAAATGAAAACAAGAAATATTTATGACACAGCATCTGCCTCCGAGAATTCTTCACTGGAACAGTCAGGTGCAACAGCAGCACCACCTCCTCCACCGCCGCCGCCACCATCTAAGGTTTTTCAGAACATGTTCAAAAAGAGCAGTAAGAATAAACGTGTACATTCCGTTTCCAACACAGCACCACCTCCACCGCCCCCTCCTCCGCCACCAAACTCAATTTTCAACAATATTTTCAGAACAGGAAGCAAAAGCAAGCAGTTCCAATTATCCTCCACCACAGCTTCGCCACCACCACCTCCTCCTCCTCCACCTCCACCTCCTTCTATTCTCAATTCTTTATTTAAAAATGGAACCAAAAGCCGCCGTTTCAAGAACATAAGCACCCCATCTACATCTCAGTCTCCACCTCCAGCACTACCTCCAGCCCCGGCGCCACAGTCGTACCACCCTATCAACGCCGGCAAACCTCCAAAACCCAAGAAAACGAGCTCCTACTACAATGAAAGCGTCATTATCGCACCATCATCACCCCTTATACCAATGCCGCCACCTCCACCTCCATTCAAAATGAAGGAAATGAAATTTGTGGCGCGTGGAGAATTTGTTAAGATAAGCAGCGCGCAGAGCTCCCAGTGCAGCTCCCCGCCCTCAGAGCTTGAAGATTTTGATCTGATGTCAATTGAATCCGAAGGTGGAGATTCAATCGGGCCTTCAGTTTCTTGCCCGAGCCCGGATGTGAATGCCAAGGCTGAAACTTTCATTGCTAGGCACCGAGATGAATGGAGACTGGACAAGATGAACTCAATGAAAGAGAAGAGTAAGTTGGGCTGATCCAGGCCAGACCCGGACCTGCTCGATCTTTCATAATCTGACTATTGAAATCGTGGTGTGAAATTTGCTTATAATTTACAGAAACAAGAAAAAAAAATGGTTGATTGTGGTGTAATATATATTAGAATAACATGTAGAGATATATGATGTGTAGGCAGAGAATGGAGATTGTGGCTCTGATTGTGTTTTTTGACCTCAAATTAGAGCCCCTTAATATTTGAATTGTTGGGAGATTGCAGCAGAGTGAGAACTACAGCTATAAAAGTTTGATTTGGAATTGTGGGCTCTGATTGTAATTTTTGTTTCACTTTCAGAGTCCTTTTTATTTGTTATAACAGAGAGTTTTTGAATACAAGGTTGAACTTCCCTTCTGTTTGTGAAGCGATCCAAGTTTGACATGAGCTGTTAGTTGATACGTAAACTTATACAGTATGGAATCTGTCCCGAATTCGATCGTGTCGAATTCAGGAATCTAAATATGCCCGTATAAATATTTTAGTATATTGGAGTTGAAGAAATAGACATGACGATTGGATATTAAAATTGAAACTAGCCAACAGAAAATGGTCACAACTCGTGTTAGTCTATGCTTTGTTGTAACAATTCAAGTTGATAATCCAAACCTTAATGTTCACCTAAACAAGAATAGTGACAATTTATATTAGTTTTCAAGCAGCTGTTTGTTTGGACAAGGAAACTTAAGACCACACCACAATATGAAGTGGGCCTCAAACAACTCAAAATAGGTCNAGTTGATAATCCAAACCTTAATGTTCACCTAAACAAGAATAGTGACAATTTATATTAGTTTTCAAGCAGCTGTTTGTTTGGACAAGGAAACTTAAGACCACACCACAATATGAAGTGGGCCTCAAACAACTCAAAATAGGTCAAAAAAGCAAGATTTTTCGAGTTTTCAACTTCATGGTACAGTTTGTGGGTCTGTTGCTTTAGGGCAACTCCAATTTTGGATAGATACAACCATGCCTATTTTTGACATTCTGTTTTTCGCTTTGCAAATATCTAGTTGAATCAAAATATTACACCCAATACTATGTATTGAATGAATAGAAAAATATGCTCTTTATTGATGATTCATCACTTTTCATTTCCCAGTATTTCTTATCATTTTTGATAAAGAGGTGATAAGTTCCTTTCGAAATTTAGCTTTGGGTAAATTTTGTCGGAATGGACGATTTTAGCAAGATTAATGATTATACTAGTGGTTTATTGCACTCTAATAGTCAAGAAGAATTCAATGACAGTTACTAAGGCCCTGTTTGATAACCAAGATTTTTTTTGGGAGTTGGAATTTTTTTTTCATTTTCCACATTTTGCATCGTTTGATAGCAAAAATTTTACCCGAAAAATGTTTTCCTCCCTCTCTCCTCATGCGCCGATTTTCTTGGATTTGGTGGAAAATATTTTCTTTTGGTTTTGGTGGTAATTGATTTTCCAACTTTTTTTTTCTTTTTTTTTTTTTGCA
>CAIGRO010209502.1:0-14609 GCA_903798355.1 Fraxinus baroniana | reverse complement strand
TGGAACAATGAAGATACTGTGACTTTGAAATTGAAAAATTGTTTATGGAAAAGTGAATTGACAAAATTGTGGTCAAATTAAGGGTGTGTTTGAACCACATTATATTGGAAGAATGTATTTTGGAATAGTAGATTGATAGTGAATGTGTGGTTGAAAAAGATGAAAGTGTATTGATGTGATGAAAAATATTATTTTATTGAAGAATGTGTGGTTGAAAATGAGTAGAATAATAAAAATGAAAATGAAAATTTTAATGTTTATCAAACATGGACTTAATGTGATAAATGGAAAGTTACTTTTTTGCCAATTTCTAAAATATTAAAAATGTGATCAAAATTAATTTTTTTGTCAACAGACGGAATTATGGACGGAAATCATCCAAAAGACCTCACATGCAACGTTTGAAAGGTTATGGATGACGGCTGCAACAAATCAAAAGTTTAGGAAAAGTCTGATAATGTTTCAAAGGTTCGGGGTTTTTGCTAAAATTACCCCTTATAAAAATAAAAATAAAAATTGGACAAAAAAAGACTGAAATTAAAAAAGAAAAAAAAAAGGGTTGACCATCCTTCTTTCCAGCAACAATGTGTGAAAACTGAAGATTTGGATCGATACATCACATATACACGCACACATCGCTCTCAGTGTGTGCGTGAGTGTAAGCGAATTTTCAAATGTCTGGAGAGCCTTTACCGACTCGCTGGTCTTTTCAGGTAACTGATTTCATTTTTATATGTTCGATACGAATGCAATTTATGTGTGTTTTCACACGTAGATTTATGTATTAGAAGTTAATTACAGTGAATCGGGAAGTTGTTTGTGTATGCATTTGAGTATCTACTGGCATTTTTGTAGATCAAGGTATAATAAAAATTGCGCAAGGTATCAGTGCAGGTTAAAATCTCTGATAAATTTCGCTTTGAACTTCAACGACTGCGTTGGCCATATGATTCCTTAAAGTTATTGACCATTAGATTAACTTTCCTTTCTGCTTTTACTTGTATTGGTGGTTAAACCGTATATATATTAGAGCTCAATTACACAAAAAATTCTTGTGGTTTATTTATGTTCATAGAAGCACAAGTTACCAGTTGTGCATTGCTCTTCTGGGATGCAAATTGCGTTAGAATTTCATTAATCATTTGCTAATGTTTATTGGCCATTAAAGTGACTTTATTTTCTGTTTTTACTATATTGATGGTTAAATAATTGATGAATGTCTTTTGTTAATTTCAATCTAAGAATGTCTGAACTTAAGCTGCAATGGTTTTACATTATACTTCTAGGAAGAAAACTGCACTCCCGTTTATTATCTGGTTGTCAATTTGTTTTTAATAAGGATGCATAGGTTGTCGGATACTTGATGACCTTCAGAGTTTTATCATTTCATTCAATTGTTGAAAGTTATTTAATTGGTATTACGAATATGGTTATTTATGTAGAATTTCTTTTTGCTGTACATTTAGGAATTTAAGTTGTTTTATGATATGAAGTTTGGGAGGAAGAGAGACCCCAAGGAGAAAGATGCGGCTACATATAATGAAATTGGGCATAATGGGAATTCTTCCAATGTGATATCAAATGGAAATGGGCACGTGAAAAATCCATCTGAGTTGTCCATCTACGAGCAGTATCGTAATCAGGTACTCTGTTTACTATTCATCTAAAGGCAGTGAGTGTGGTGGTTGTATGGTGCTCGGCTATTTCAACCTTCTTTTATTTGTTGTGCTCAAGGATCGAGGGATTTTAATGCACAACAATGGAGTTTCTTCTGCTGGAGTTGATGAAAAACCGTATGACTTACATGACCTTTTTTTTTCTTTGTAGTTAATTATTTAATGTCATTGCTTTGAGTCTAAAAATGCTGTTTAATGAAACAATTATATATGCTTTTAGTTGATTTAGTGGTCTCTTTCAAGCTATCAAAAGAGCAGCCAACTCACATCTTGCCCTCATCAAACTGCATGTTTCTGTTAGTACAAACACAGTCAATTAGGATTACCACCATAAATTGAAATGACACAACTTCAAGATGTGTACATATGTTGTGGACGATTTAGTCCTAGACAATGTCCATTATAAATCTTTCATGCTAAGCAGGTTATCTTTCATTTGGTAAAACTCAGTAGACTTTGCAAAATTCACCTATCAAAAGAAAAGGAAGGTTCGGACTAAGAGCATGCCAAGAATGATGTTCACATGGCTAAGCATATTTTTAATTCATATCTTTATATGGCTGATATGAGTTTTTTGTGAAATGATGAATGCATTTTAATCAGAGGAGATCCTCCTTGGTAGAAACATCAATTTAGTCACTTAATTTTTTGAGTTTATGGTATACGTTGCTGAGTATGGTGTTGAGATTGGATTTTTTTTCTTTAGTGAAGTGCATTTTTATTCATTATATCAACTTAGTACTCTTGATAGCATGGACCAAGACTTGATCCTCTCCTCCCAATTCCACTCCAAATCGATGAGCTGGAGATGATGGTATAGCAAGGCATCATGCTAATATTGCCAACATTGCATCATATTGGAAAAAACTAATTGCATGCCTTTATTCATGAAGGGAGGGAATGTGTGAATCAAAATAATAATACTAAAAAGTACTTCATTGCTATATTGTACAACTAAGATCTAGGATGCACCGACACCCTCCGGGATTGGCGGGTTGGTTTCGATTACATGTCAAAACCCAACACGTCATAGATACATGTTGGAAACGCCTAGAGGCGTGTCCAAACTATTTATTTGATTTTATACAGTAGACAAGTCACTGCCATACTGCCCTTTGACAACGCACAATACTGACACATCATAAACATCAAGTGGTGTTTTCAAATTATTATTACTATTATTATTATTATTGTATAGTTGAACAAGTCGTCGACACGGGTCGGAAATCTAGGTGGCATGTCCAAGTTATTGTTTGCTTTTTTACTTTAGAACTCACCGTATGACAAGCTGGAAGGTACATTGTTGACATGCTTGAATCCAAAAAAAAAAAAAATCTTTACATTATAAATAATAAAAAATGAAAAAAATAATATTATTTTAATCAGTGTGTCAGGGCGTGCCATGTTGGTACTTTTTTTAAATATTGTGTGTCAACGTATCTATATCGTGTAATGTCTGACATTCTTATTCATGTCGGTGCTTACTGGACTAAAATTCAGTTCTGTATAGTACAACAAAAGTTTGCACAAAATACCAGGGCCTTTCACCTGACTGCACTGCATCAATATGTTATGCTTCTGAGGATAGGATTATTTCTGAAGCATCTCTTTCCCATTTAGGCGTTTGCTGACATTTACCAGTTCACTTTTTTCAGGCAGAAGTCTTTACTTCCTCCTTTTGAGTCAGCTGAAATGCGTACCTTAGCAGAGAGTTTAAGTAGGTAATTGATGACCCAATTGGCTAGAGACTTACGGCAACCAATCAATTTTACTAGTTGAATTTCATTCATGTGGCTGACTTGATAACTTTCACTGAGAACTATGAATGATCTTGTTTTTTCTTTGCAGGGATATCATTCGCGGTAGTCCAGATGTTAAATGGGAAAGCATTAAAGGGTTAGGGAATGCCAAACATCTACTCAAAGAAGCAGTTGTCATGCCCATAAAATATCCAAAGTAGGTCTTGTCATCGAGCACCTTATTTCACGCTAAAGTTTCAGGAAAGAAGTTGAAATTTATTGATTTATTTTCAGATAGCTAGTCAACGGTCAAAACTCTGTGTATGATATTTGAAGATAACACGTTAATCGTCATTGGGGAGATGGGGTTTTTCAAGTAGCATTTAGCACATGAGATGCAGATTATATAAATTCTAGGTTCTTATTGAGCTGTAACTAAAATTCTCTTAACACTTCTTCTAGGTATTTCACTGGTCTTCTAACACCATGGAAGGGTATTCTCCTATTTGGACCCCCAGGAACTGGGAAGGTTTGTACTCTACCTTATTTCTTTCTATCACTCAGTTGATGATCATGACCTCCAAAAATTTGATTTTGAGTTTGTAAAATACATTAATGCCGATAAAGGTCATTCGCTAATCTTAGTTTCTTATGCAAGTTGTTCTATTGCCTGATCAGATGAGATTTGAACTGAAGATTAGAAATCAGACTAAGAATCCTGCAAAAGTGAAGCTTTGTTCCCTTGTTGATTAGTATACAGATTATATAAATTGAGGACGAAGAATTTCTGCAGTAGAGATTTTAATTTTAATTATTGAACAATGTGACTAAGGCAATCAATTTCAAATTAGAGTTACGAAAGAAATGTTTTAAAATAGAACTACGTAAATTAGTGTGTAGGTGACTTCCTATAGTATATGCTTTTTGTAGACGATATCAATATAAACGATGAGAGCAAAAAGGCAATCAATTTGAACTTAGAGTTATGGAAGTAATATAACTAATTAGAAGTCGAGAGAGTAAGATTCTTGGAATGTACTTCTAGTCAGTCAATATGACAATGTAGATGTACTGGCACTGAAGTTCCTGTTTTCAGTCATTCTATGAAAGCTTATTAAAATTGACATAGTTTTGATCAATAAACGATACTTATGCCCCTGTTTGATGACCATTATTTTGAGTAAAATGAGTTTTGAATAGTAATTTTTGGAGATTTTGTGGTTATAAAGTAGTGAAAAATTTTGGATTTACATGCAAAATATTTTATTGTGTAAATGTATGGTTGAAAATGAGTATGAGAATTAAATAGTTTTGAAATACTGGCTGTCAAATAGGGGCTATAATCGGAGCCATTTTTCATTTTTGCAGACTATGCTAGCAAAAGCTGTTGCAACCGAGTGCAATACCACATTTTTCAACATTTCTGCATCGTCGGTCGTCAGCAAATGGCGAGGTATGGTGTTCTGGCTTGTCAGGTCTCCTAAACACAGCTTTGTGTGACTTATGATCAGCTGGTTGAATCTTACTGTGATATTCCTTTTCAGTTACTTTATCAATCTTTTTTTAGCCTTAGATGGTTATGCTTTTGTTGTGTCATGAATGAGTAAGGGAATATTTTAATGACAAGTTTGTGTGAAATTAACTATAATGGTATATTTATTGTAACTAAGATTTCTTTGCTAATACAAAATTTAATTTAGTAGTTAATTAACTTGTGAATATCTCAACGGATGTTCGAATATGTTTTTTGTGCCATCTTTGGATGAAGTTCTGCTATTTTATGAAATAATAAGTAATTTTGTTTTGCTTTTTTCTCTTTTTAATCTTAAATTTCTTCAGATCGTGTTATTTGAACTCTATTCCCTTGAGATTGCCGAGATTCTTTTCCAGTTTCATGAAACTTCATGGATTTGTAAACATTGAGTAACAGCAGACACAATTTTTGGACTTTGTTATCACTGATGAGAAAAGTAGATACCCCACTTGGCATCCATCTTTCTTTTGATATAATTCTTTTGAATTGTGTTGCATTTCAGGTGACTCGGAGAAATTGATTAAAGTATTATTTGAGCTGGCTAGGCATCATGCTCCATCAACTATATTTCTTGATGAGATTGATGCAATTATCAGCCAGCGAGGTGAAGGGCGCAGTGAGCATGAAGCTAGCAGGCGTTTGAAAACTGAGTTGCTCATACAGGTGATCATTATACCTACCACTGCAAGAATATATAAAAGGGGAGTGTTGTTGGCACTCCAAATTAGCTTTCAGCATTCTGTCGTAGTGAGTGACTCGTGGACAGCCACAGGCTAATTTGGAGCTCCAGGGACATATCCTCATTTATAAATGGATTAATTTGTAAATAGATAGAAATGAGTGTAAGATAATTGCATTGTACTTGTGACTCCATTGGAATGTGTGGTTGAACCTTTCCAAAAACTAATGGTTTGGACTATGATTGCAGATGGATGGTTTAACTCAGACGGATGAACTTGTTTTTGTCTTGGCAGCAACAAACCTCCCCTGGGAATTAGATGCGGCCATGCTCAGACGTCTCGAGAAACGGGTATATATATATATTCAGATGGGCTGATGCATTGTTTGGCATGAGACACAGACATTAGATCTTATAAGAAAAATTGTTGTTAGACAAGTTTCTAGTTAAAAAGGCATTTAACTGCCAATTGACCCAATCAAATCCTCCTTTTTCTTTTCTTCTTCATTTTGTTGAAATCACACAGTGTTTCTAGAAAAAAATGTGGTGCCATTTTCGACACTCCAAATTCAAGCTATTGGTATTTTGCAATAAAAGGTTGTTGAGTTGGGCACATTCCATTCAAAAAGAAAAATGGCAGCAACCGCATCCGGATTTACCCGAGTGGTGAATAAGGGGGAAGGCCGCCACTCTTGGCGAAGCTCCGAAACCTGAGTCACCAAAATAAATAAATAATAATAATAATAAAAAAAAAGGCAGGGAATTGAAGGTCTCAATGATTTTTAAATTTCCTACCATATTCACTTAATAGTATTGACTTTTTTCCTTTTTTTCCTTTCCACGTGATATAGATCCTTGTACCTCTCCCGGAACTAGAAGCCAGAAGAGCCATGTTCGAGGAATTGCTACCGTCAAACTTTCAAGAAGAGAAACTTCCTTATGATTTGTTGGTGGAAAACACTGAAGGTTTTTCGGGTTCTGATATTAGGTTATTGTGCAAAGAGGCTGCGATGCAGCCCCTGAGACGGCTAATGGCACTTCTTGAGGACAAACAAGAACTGGTACCTGAGGATGGTATGTCTCTTAATCACTACCAATAGATATACAATATTGGAGTTTTTTGAAGAAATAAAGCTAAAGAAAAAAACATTAAAAAGACTGAGGGCATATTTGGTAGTTACATTGGACAGGTCTATACAAGAGAGGCACGTGACAAAGTTCGCCAATTGTCCTTTTATCAGTTCACTGTAACAAACATGCTGCGAGTTTTGCTGATGCTTACACTGCCATGTATACAATTATAAAAGCCATTTATTTCAAACTTCAGCACAGGAGCAAAAATTAACCTGAACATAATTTTGTGATCATGGTACTTCTTGATTCTTCTTATTATTGACCAGTGTCCACTAGAAAAAACGTGGTATTTATATATTTTGAAAGAAGTTCAAAAGTGGTGCAGCATGATAAAACATACATTATCTGCTTATTGTATTTTAATGTTTAAAATGGGCAAAGTTGCAACTCGTCTTCTGGTTGAGGGAAGGAAAGGGGTTTAGGTTTCTATTTCTCCCTTTTAGCTCCAAAAGTTCTTGATGTAATTCATTTTTTTTGCTACATTCTGACAGAAGTACGGGACTTATATGTACTTCCATCAGTAATATTTTTTTTCTGACAAGTAAAACATTTTTTTGAAAGATGGTTATTAACTTTCAAATTTTTCGTTTTATAAATTTATAGGGTTGTCTTAGCTTGGCTTTGAAGTTTTAACGTTACGAGTAATTTGATAACAAGGACAAATGTTTGCATTGATCTGGTCACATAGTACTTCATGTTTAATTCTCTTTGCTTATAGATAGGGCTTAGTGTTATCTATAATTGATGCACTATTATGTTGTGATTGACACGCAGAGTTGCCCAAAGTTGGACCAATTACACATGGAGACGTTGAGGTGGCTTTGAAGAATACTAGACCATCTGCTCATCTCCTTGTTCATCGCTATGTGAAGTTTAATGCCGACTATGGCAGCCAAATAGTCCAGTGAAGGCGCGCAGTCCTATTATACTATGTTGTTGGATTTGTTAATGTTTTTATTGTTCTGTATTTTCATATCGAGTTTAGAGGTCCGTATGGCTCAAATGATGTTTCTGTTCTAGCTGTTTACGGTGAAGAATCTAGCAAAAGGAAACAAATTAAAAACATTATGGTGAGATTTTGTTTGATTATATGTTTGGGTTGAACTGTAGAAAAAAGTTGCTACTATTGATAGTCTTATATGACTCGAGCAATGGCCAATCCCTTCACTACTTTCTAGGACAAGAAGCTATAATCCTATTTTGCACTCCTTAGCGTGTGTTTGGAAATAATATTTTTTCTCTCATCAATTCTCTTCAATAATTCTATAATATCTGCTATAATATGATACTCTTGCCATGGTCATTTTTCATATTATTTTGATTAGTATAGCACATTTTCTCAATTTTTTACCAAAAAAATGCTTGACAATTTTTCATTGGTTTTGAACCCAATAATAATAGAAAATGCACCATACTTGTGCTGTCAACAAATATTTTATATTTTCATTTAATGTAAATTATTTAACAGCCCAAGAAAATCGTTCGCCTACCTCTGTTCGTGTACCCTCGCCAGTCGCCACCTTGATTTTCAAATTCCCCGTCAAACCCTGATCAAGCCTTGTCCCTCTTGGGGTATGGTTGTACATGTCTATGAATTGAGGCGAGATGGTATCGATATTCATTTTTCTTTTATTTTATTTATAAAGTTTTGCCCAGTGCTAGAGATAATTGTTGTGGGAATTCATTAAAATGCATCGTATCCGATTTGTATATGACAATTGACAAGTGCAAGGAATGAATACAAAATTTACTTAAATAGTAAAAAACCCATGAAAATTATTTGTATTTAAAAATTGGTGCATTGGAAGCCTGGAATAAGTTAAACCTCTTAAAGGATAGAAGAACTTTCTGTACTCATTAAAAGTGTTCCAAGTAAATTGTCGCTCTCAACTTTGCCTACAATTTCATTGTAATTCATTTTCGATTGTACTTAGCCCGGTTTGATGGTCATTTTTTTTTAAAGGTATTATTTTGAATTGTGAATTTTTGGAGAATGTGTGGTTAAAAAGTATGAAATTTTTTTAGATTTACGTATATAATATTTTATTGTATGAATGCGTACTGAAAATAAATGCGTAAAAAAATGAGTTTCAAAAAAATGGGAGACAAGATGAACTAATTAATTAATAGAGATAAATATTAAGACTCCTAACATTATATACTGAAAACTTTATTAAAATGGACTCAAGACGCAAGGATTACTTATGGTAAAATGAAAAATTATGAATCCATAAAAGATTATTCATGATCATACTCCATACTATTCTAAGAACTAAACTACCCATTTGAAGTGACTGATCCCCCACTTTATTTGAAAGAAATACTGAATTGATGATTGTCCCTAGAAAAGGTTGACTCACAAGATTGTCCAATTTACTCTCAAATTAAAATTTTCTTTATATAGTTTATTTATTTTACTTTTATCACATTTCAACATTAGATGGACCTTTTGATATTGAGTATTTACCATAATCATCAATTTGAATTATTTTTTTGAAAAGAAAAGCTCCAAAGAATAGTGATAAAAATGGAAAAATGAACCCCCCCCCCCCACCCCCCAACACTAAAACAAAAGAGTAACCCTCTTCATAGTCAGCGATCGCACTAATAATTGTATGTGACATCTTGTTCTTTAAGGTAGCATAATTATATAAAATTAATGCGTCAAATAACAAACTGCAGTTGCTGATTATGAATCATATTACTCAAAACAAAATCCATGAGTAAGACAATCAAGACTCACTCTTGCCATTATGGAGGGCATTGGAGATGGAAGACCTGTTAAATCAATTTATCTAAAAATGCCAATAATTAAGTCAAAAAAATGTGGTGAACTAATGCATTGGAGATGGAAGACGTGTTAAATCAATTTATCTAAAAATGTCAATAATTAAGTCAAAAAAATGTGGTGAACTAATGCATTGGAGATGGAAGACGTGTTAAATCAATTTATCTTAAAACGTGTTAAATCAATTTATCTAAAAATGTCAATAATTAAATCAAAAATGTGGTGAACTAATGCATTGGAGATGGAAGACGTGTTAAATCAATTTATCTAAAAATGTCAATAATTAAGTCAAAAAATGCGGTGAACTAATGCATTGGAGATGAAAAACGTGTTGTATCAATTTATCTAAAAACGTCGATAATTTGTAAGACGTGGTGAACCAATAGTCATTATTTTTATACGTGTTAAACTAACTTTTCTCAAAAGATTAACTAAGATATCAGAGATTGGACCAATAGTCACTATATTTATACGTATTAAACTAACTTTTCTCAAAAGATTAACTAAGATATCAGAGATTGGACCAATAGTCATTATTTTTATACGTGTTAAACTAACTTTTCTCAAAAGATTAACTAAGATATCAGAGATTGGACCAATAGTTATTATTTTTATACGTGTTAAACTAACTTTTCTCAAAAGATTAACTAAGATATCAGAGATTGGACAAATATCTGCATGTGTGTGTATATAAGCTTAAATATTTTTGCCGAATAGATGGTGTCTGTGAATTCCCACACAAGCTAATTCAGAAGCTTCATTAGTGAAGACAAAAAAATGTGGAAGCTCAAGATTGCTCAAGGCAATGGACCGTACTTGTACAGCACCAATGATTTTGTAGGCAGACAAATTTGGGAGTACGATCCTAATGAAGGAACAGTCGAAGAGCGCCAAGAATTTGAGAAGGCACGAGAAGAATTTCAGAAGAATCGGGAGAAGGGAATTCATGGCTGTGGAGATTTGTTCATGAGAATTCAGGTGAATTAATTAGTCCTTAATATGCTGGACGATAGTGAAGATTTTTACTTCTTCTTTTTTTTCTTTATGCCGTTCATTCAACAACGTAAAAAAGAAAAATGAAAACTAGTTCGATCTTGTTTTCTCACAGCTTATAAGAGAAAGTGGCATTGATCTGTTAAGCATTCCGCCAGTGAGATTAGATAAAAATGAAGGAGTAACCTATGAAGCAGCTACCACAGCTGTGAAGAAAGCTTTACGTTTAAATCTTGCATTGCAAGCAAGTGATGGGCATTGGCCAGCTGAAAATGCTGGCCCTATGTTTTTCACTCCACCATTGGTATGTACAAATGGAATCTTATCGAGTTTTCTATTGAGTAACTCAATGTGAAATGCGTTCTCGTTGGTACTTGCAGATCATTGCCTTGTATATCAGTGGCAAAATTAACAATGTCTTGACACCAGAACACAAGAAAGAGATCATTCGCTATATCTACAATCACCAAGTGAGTACCAAATAAAATTCGATTTGTCTTCCATGAGTTTAGTTAACCATTTCAGGGTATATAAGGCACATTTACACAAACTCACATACATCACTATGTGCAAATGGATAATCTAATGTAAAGGAATGTGAATCATAGAATGATGATGGTGGATGGGGATTATACATTGAAGGCCGTAGCACCATGATAGGCTCTGCGCTAAACTATGTCGCATTACGTCTATTGGGAGAAGGACTTGATGATGGTAATGAGGCAGTTAACAGAGGCCGCAAGTGGATCCTTGATCATGGTGGCGCAACTCAAATTCCCTCTTGGGGAAAGACCTATCTTTCAGTAAGAATTCTCAATTTAACTCGTAACAACAATATTATAACTTTTTAGTCTGGTAACGAGCAAAATGTAATTTGGAACAGGTCCTTGGTGTGTATGATTGGGACGGCTGCAACCCATTACCTCCAGAATTCTGGCTTTTCCCTTCATTTTTGCCTTTTCATCCAGGTAAACTTTTGTAAGCTTCGTTACAGAAAATTATTCAATTTTAAATTTAATCAATAGTCAATTCTGAAGCTTCCATTGGATTGCATGTAACAACTTCTTTAAAATGCAGCAAAAATGTGGTGTTATTGTCGTACAGCTTACATGCCCATGTCATACTTGTACGGAAAAAGATATCATGGGCCGCTCACTGATCTTGTTTTATCTCTTAGACGAGAAATTTATGTCAAACCGTACAATCAGATAGAGTGGAATAAAGCACGCCACGATTGTTGTAAGGTCGGTCTGGTTTCTGCTTTTGTTCCCAATTGTTGGAAACAATCTCAATTCAATTTAACATATAATATCATAAGATATAGCGAGTCTTTTTGTGCTCACGCATTATAGAGATTGGAACTAAAAGCTTCAAAATTTGATTCTTGAACTCCGAATCTTAACGAGGACAAAGACAATGTCTTTGTGGTCTTAGAGTCGTGCTAAGGCACTAGACTAATTACTGAGGCTTATGCTAATTTCAAAATGAAGGAAGATCTCTATTATCCCCACACCTTCATACAAGATTTTATCTGGGATACTCTCAACTACTTTAGTGAGCCAGTAATGAGGCGTTGGCCCTTGAACAAAATTAGACAAAAGGCCATCGAAAAGGTACTCAAATACATGCGGTATGAGGCTGAGGAAACTAGATACATTACAAGTGCATGTATAGGAAAGGTTAGTGATCCAATTAATTTTCTTTTTTTTTGGTGAATTTTTGTTGTTGATGGGATCTAAATATTACACCACAAAGATTTTTGTGATTCTTTATGCAGAGTCTACAATTGATGTGCTGGTGGGCACATGATCCACATGGTGATGAATTCAAGCATCACCTCTCACGAGTTCCTGACTATTTGTGGCTTGCTGAAGATGGAATGAAAATGCAGGTGCATTTCTTTGTTCAAATAAGCAACATTAGGTGTGTGGTGGTAGGCTAAATTTTTTTCATTAACCTGCAGAGTTTTGGTAGTCAACTATGGGACTGTGCTTTGGCCACTCAAGCTATTATTGCAACTGGCATGGTTGAGGAATATGGTGATGGCCTTAAGAAGGCACACTTCTACATAAAAGAATCTCAGGTTCATTTCGAGGAACCAACAAATTATGGATAAAAGTTGCTCAATATTTTCATTGGATGAAACTATACTTTTAATTTTAAGCTATGCAGATCAAAGATAACCCAAGGGGCGACTTCAAACGTATGTATCGTCATTTTACTAAAGGTGGATGGCCTTTCTCCGATCAAGATCAAGGATGGGTTGTATCAGATTGCACAGCTGAGGCAGTTAAGGTTGTTTATCTTTCATTTCTTCAATTATCTCTTCACTCAAATGAATCGAAAAATTAAGAAGAGGTTAAAATGAAACCCGGAATTATATATACTTTACAGTGTTTACTTCTGCTCTCACAATTTCCGACTGAAGTCGCTGGAGAAAAGGCTAATATTGAGCGCTTGTATGAAGCCGTAAATGTCCTTCTTTATCTACAAGTATGGCTTCCATATCTTGAAAGTCAGTTAAACTCGGCTTTTCATACACGATTTAGATATTAGATAATGGATGATCACTAATTGCCTTCTATCCTATCTATCCAGAATCCTGACAGTGGAGGGTTTGGAGTCTGGGAGCCCCCAATTCCACAGATGTATTTGCAGGCAAAGTTTTACATATACTATGAGATGTGTATCACTTTTTTAGGATTCATCATTCTTGCCTTAAGTAAAAGAAGTATTGGTTTCGATAAAGCAAGTGGTACTATAAAATTTACTTGTAGCTTTTTAAAAGGATATTATTTTCAGGTGTTGAATCCTTCAGAACTTTTTGCTGACATAGTCTTGGAGCAAGAGTAAGAACTTTAACTCCCTTTTTTTTTCGTTACTGATAGAAAGGTAAGTCAATAACATTTTTGATCATTTTGGTTGTTCAGGCATGTTGAGTGCACAACTTCTATAATCCAAGCTCTATTATCCTTCAAACTTATGCATCCCGGCCACCGTGAGGAAGAAATAGAAATTTCCGTGGCAAAAGCTGTGCGATTCCTTGAAGAAAGACAATGGCCTGATGGTTCATGGTAACTTAAATTCAGGCTTTGAGTTGTAGGGGAAAGTAGAAGTGCATATTCAGGATTTCAATCTAACCTGTGATATGTATGACAGGTATGGTTATTGGGGAATTTGCTTTCTCTATGGCACATTCTTTGGGCTAGGAGGGTTAGCTGCTGCAGGGCAGACATATGACAACAGCGATGCAGTTCGAAAAGGTGTCAATTTTTTCTTGTTAACACAAAATGAAGAAGGTGGATGGGGAGAAAGCTGCGAGTCCTGCCCAACCATGGTATTTAGTTGGAATATTTGCATATAAAATACATTCGTTTATTTTTATTTTTGTTTTTTCTCTGCCAAATAAAATCCTATTTGATAATTGTGTGATAGAAATACACACCACTGGAAGGAAACAGAACAAACTTGGTACAAACATCATGGGCAATGCTAGGTCTAATGTACGGTGGACAGGTTGGTATCATTTTGAGCTCGCATGTCTTCTCTAGTATTTCTGCCTTGTGACTTTAGTACTAATAAAAATAAGGAAAATGATGAAAAAGTGATTGTTTTAGGTATCTAAACTCGATTATGTATAGGATGAGAGGGATACGTGGTACAAGAATCTTGTGTAATGAGAAGTCCTTTATAAGATTAAAGTCTTGTTTGGTTCTCATTAAAATCAGATTTTAATCTAAATTATAGTCAAACAATTAATATTAACAATATCTTTCACGAGTTCCACAACTTTTCAACCGTACATTTCAAAAACTTCAGTCACAATCTACTAAAAATTTAATTCTAATCTCCACCAAACACCCACTAAAAAAGCATTTGCATGCAGAGAATAGTGGTTTGATGTTTTTGCACCATGCTTACCTTTTTTCCCGTTTCTTAAAAACTAGGCGGAGAGGGATCCAACACCTTTACACAAGGCAGCAAAGTTGTTGATTAATGCACAGATGTGTAACGGAGATTTTCCTCAACAGGTAGCTGCCATTGCTCTTCAATGACTTCGAAATTC
>CAIGRO010209433.1:0-12356 GCA_903798355.1 Fraxinus baroniana | reverse complement strand
CGGGTTGGAGAAATCATCCAAACTTCTCATAAGCTAATAATCATGGTCAAGAAAATCAGATTCAAGGCAACCCACAAGGGGTTTAGCCGCATCAAGAGAAGAGATCATCTTTAGAGGATCTACTTATCTAGCACATCACAACGATGAACACAACTTTCAAAACCAGTGGGCTTCAATAAAAAAACTGAAAAATCCAATGGGAAAGTAGCAACTGCATTGTCCAATAGAACACAATATGCTTTGTCAAATGATACCGAAAAGAATCCACGTGAATAGGTGTTAGCTATCAAAACTGTAATGGATGATATAGTCGATACGCCATCAATTAAATTTGCTATCACTGTACAAGCTTATGTGCCGCAAATCCAATTTCCTCATAGGCTTCGAAAGCATCTAAATGAGGAACATGTTCATGTTACCACTACAAAGAGTGGAATTTAGCTGTTAGAAATTAAGATAAAGAAGAAAGAAAATGAGGATAATCGGGTACTTATCATAGGCGAGAAAGAAGTAGTTCAGTCTGAAGAATCAACAAAGGTAAATTAGGAAGAACATTCAGACAGTCCATAGATTAAGACAACCGTTTTTGTCAATTCAAACATACATCCAATCCCATTTTCTCAAAGGTTACAGAACAACAAGTTGAAGAAGCAGCTTGCAGAGTTCTTGGATGCACTCAGAAAGCTTCACATCGACATTCCTTTCATTGATGCAATCTTACAGATTCATAACTATTCGAAGATTTTAAAAGGATGACTAAAAGAGAAAGATGTCAGAACATGAAAGAGTGGAATTGTCAGAAGAGTGCATTGCAATCCTACAATACAACCTCCCTCCTAAGTTAAAAGATCCAAAGAGTTTTATTTTACCTTGCTTTGTAGGAATTTCTTATAATATAAATTCTTTAATTGGTTTTGGAGCAAGTATTAACCTAATGTCATTCTCTATCTACAGGAAATCAGGTTTGAGAGGGCCCAAAGAAACTTCAGTAACTTATAGTTGGCTGATGGTTCAATCAGGTATCCTTAAGGGGTGGTTGAGAATATGGTTATCAAAGATAGAAATTTCACATTTCCAGTTGATTTCATCATCCTTGATGTTGGAGAAAACAAGACATGCCAGTAATCTTGGAAAGAATATTCTTAGTAACTGGAAGTGCGTTGATGGATTTTAAAAAAGGGTTAGATAATCTTGAGTGGCAGACAAATTACAAAGTTTCACCGTTAATATTCTACTCAATCAATCCGCTATCTCGAGGAATGCAAAACACTTGATCATGAGAGAAGAATGATAATGGAAGCCATCATTACAGAAAAGGAGTTGGTAGATTGGTTGGAGCAATTACGGACCAGTTTAGTAACTTGAAGGTTTGGAGGGTCAAAAATGAAGCTGAAAACTTCTGCAAGTGCAACCGTTGCAAGGTTAAAAATTTCCTTTTCAAACCACAATTAATGGCCAGAACAACAAATTCAACCTAATAACTATAAACAAGAACTTATTTGGGAGGCAACTCAATCTTCTTTTCTTTTATTTATTATGTTTTCCAGATATTAGGTTAGGTAAAAGTGGTTGTAACGGGCGACCGTCATCCCAGTTAAGTCTCATATTCCGTTTCTCCCTGGATTTTCTTATTTGTTGTGATGTGTTTGAGCTTAATATTAATTGTTCCATATTATTATGTTACTAATGATTGAGCTCTCTTCATTTCAGGAACATGACATCTAAAAATATGCAAACCAATAATGGACAAAAGGAAAGGACACAATCAAGCAGATCGTATAGCTCCAACAAATTTTGCTCCAAACCAGTCTTCAAAATCCTACATGCATCTGGGGAAGTATCTTATTCTTTTCTTTGCCCTACTTATTTTGCTTACTCGATAATCTTTTAAGATATTGAGGGCAATGTCTGATGTAAGTTTGGATGTGAAAAAACATTAAATATTCACTACTTTTGTATGATTATTGAGACGTCTTATTACTTTATTATTTATGAAAAAGAAAAAAATTTAAAAATTTAAAACTTACAAAAATATTTTATTTTTAGTTTGCTTGGTTGTGTGGATTATATAGCCTTGTCGATTATGACTCATATACTTGTAATTGTGTATTATCTTCTGAGTTATAAATACGTTGCATGCTTAAATTAATTTTCTCTTATCTATGTGAAATTTGATAACCTTTGTGCGCGTCTTAATTCAAAATCGTAACATTTCAAATGAATTGATTCATATGCTTGATAGGTAGAAATAGTTGGACTTAGATGCTAAATTCGAAAACTATAATAGTATACATCCTTAGACCATTATGAGAATAGTTTGAAGGTGATTGACGATTGTAAGAAGATATTGAGATGAATGAAGATTCTATGTGTGTAAATTGTTGTGTGAATTGTCTAAAACATTGATGAATTCCACTGCTCATTACATAAAAATAGAAAAAAGCTGTCATGATTCATGAGTAAAAGCTTCTCTATAAAAGATCTCAAAGAGGACAACTATTGAAAATCTTAAAAAGAGAAATTTAAAATGGGGTCAAGCTAGTACATGAAACAAAAACATAGAGCAAATATAAAAAAGAAAGTGAATGAAACAAAAGATGCATGTTGAAATATTGATTTACAATTAGTAAATCTCTCTAGTAGTGTTGACTTATGGTTGACTTTATCCTTAATGTTTGATCATAACAAACAAATTGATTGTTGTCTCCAACAATTGATTTAAAGTTTTCAAAGTATCCTATGTAATATTGATCAATCAACAAAAAAAGGTCGATATAAAGCCTTCACATTACAAATTGGAGTTACAATGAAGGAAGTGATGAAAGTCGAGCATTCAAGATAAATCATTCGAGACAAAAAGCTTCAATAGTCAAGCATCAAATGAGGATTTTGGATTAGACTTTTATATTCACTTGTGAAGGTATAAACACTTCAATTCTTAACACTAAATGATGAAATCTCAAAAACCATTTTGATACGCTAAAAATTACTTTTGATCATCACTTGCATAAATCATTTTTTTAAACAAAAATTGATTTCCAAAATCATAAGTGAAAATTATATCCTATTTTAATTATTCACATCGAACTATGCAAATATAGAATGGATTAAACTGTTGAAATGCAGACGTTTGGACATAGCATTGTACGTCTTGATGTTCATGTGGGTGTCCAAATTATGTATGGTCACTTTTTTTACTGTTCTGACATCTGGTGCATAATGACTAGTTTTTGTACGACGGACGAGTAAGCGGACATCCAGTTGATTGTTCGACTCCATAGATATTTCTGCTCATTGATTTGCATTCATTGTAAGACTTTTTGAGAGCATTAAAATGAGATATTCTTGAGCAAAATTACATTGATCTTACATCCTATTTATCATCAAATCATTTACTGTGAAAACATTTGATTGAGTGAATTAAATCCTTCATCCGTCTTCATCATCAAAGATTTCTCATCTAACACTTGAGCTTTCATTTATAGTTACTCATTGAAGTGTTAGCACATCTCTCTCTTAGCACTTAATTTCTCTATATCAATTATTAAGAGAGAAGTTCCAAATTGTAAAATTATTTCTCTTCAAACTTGTCGGTCATATTGANAACATTTGATTGAGTGAATTAAATCCTTCATCCGTCTTCATCATCAAAGATTTCTCATCTAACACTTGAGCTTTCATTTATAGTTACTCATTGAAGTGTTAGCACATCTCTCTCTTAGCACTTAATTTCTCTATATCAATTATTAAGAGAGAAGTTCCAAATTGTAAAATTATTTCTCTTCAAACTTGTCGGTCATATTGACGTCCTAGAAAACCAAATATAGTATAAGGATCGATGCTCCTTATGTATGTGTGTCATCAGAAGCTTTGTAAGGTTTTTAGATTGTACTATGAGTCAATCAAATATAGTGAAAAGGCGACGAAGAGTTCGGTAATGGAGGACATTGATCGTCGATTTGGATTGAACCTCCACGATTACATTGTTTGCTTATCTTCTTTGATTTTACTTATAGCTTTCATAAATGTGTTCTTTGGTTGATTGATATACTCATTCCAAAATTATTTGAAATTATGAAGTGATCTTTCCAGAAAGTTTTAAAAAGCAATTTATCCCTTCTTAGTTAGCTATTCTTGGGCTGTCAATTAGTTTCAAAACAATGTGCTCATTTTTAAAGATTTCACAATCTTGAGCAATGACTAACCATAATCCTTAAAACATTGAGGGACATTCTAAAAATTGTCCTCCATTATTTGATAGTACACATTATAATTATTGAAAAGCTAGAATAATAATATATGTTCAATCCATAAATTATAATACTCAGGAAGTCTTTACATGCCTACAAAGCTGATTAAGGTTGATAGAAAACCCAATCAAACCATTCCAAAACTTAGAGAGGAGTATGATGATTACGATAAAAGAAAATTATATTTAAATGCTACAGCCAAAAGTTAACAATATTATATTTGGTGCAACTAATATTTGTTTTTGTGAAGAATTTTAAAAATGTATGAGCAAGGAATTTGAAATGAGAATTATGGAAGAACTTAAATTCTGCATTGGGCTTCAAATTAAGCAAACTAATGATGGAATATTCATTAGTCAAAACAAGTATATATTATACATTCTAAAAAGGTTTGAATGGATGAATTAGAGCCGATGAACACTCCAATGAGCTCATTCATAAAATCAAACAAAGATGATTAAGGTACTTTTGTTGATGTAACAAAATTTCTAGTTATAATAAGATCTCTTCTTTATTTACCTCAAATAGACTCAATATTATATTTAGTGTGTGTTTATATGATAGATTTCAATATAATCCCAAAGAATCTCATCTTAGCGCCGTTAGATATCTTAATGGCATTAGAACTCTAGGTCTTTGGTATCCTAAGGGCACTCACAGTGACCTACTTAGCTAGTCGGATGCCAATTGGGTCGGTTGCACATTTAATTGTAAAAGCACTAGTGGAATACGTCATTTTCTAGGCTTTGCACTTGTGTTATGGTTTAGTAAGAATCAAAATTCCGTTGCATTATCTACCATCGAAACCGAATATATTTTGGCTACTAGTTGTTGTACACAAGTTATATGGATGAAACAAACACTTAGTGATTATCACTTAACTTTCTACCATATACCTATTTTGTGTGATAACACAAACGATAAACCTATCAAAAAATTCCATCTTACATTCTAAAATGAAGCATATTGAAATTAGACACCACTTTTTTATGAGATCATGCATAAAAGGGAGTTATTGTGTTAGAATTTATAAAGACTGAAAATCAATTGGTCGACATTTTTACTAAACCTCTAGTTCTTGATAGATTTTCGCACATTCGAAGAGGTTTGGGATGAAATTGAAATATGTGGCTAATGTTTCTATTTTGTTTATAAAATTGTTCATTTTATGTCATTTCATCATTAAACTTGAAATTTTATTAAAACTATAATGCAGACATCCGAATTCTTAGGCGAACGTCCCAATGAAGAACTATACAACCACGAAGATGTCCGAATTCTGTAGGATCGATAGAAAATTTAGAGCATTTCATGTGGACGTCCATGTTTGTGTAGCGGATGCTCATATCTGCATAATTCCAGATTTTAAATCACGATTCAAATCCATTTCTTCATCATTTATCCCTTCTCTTCATTCTTCACTACGTGCGTCCACTTCCTATTCACCCATTTTATTCTCAATTTATCACATTATTCTCTCAAATCTAAAAAACCATCTCCTCCTCCAATTTTATCAAAATCTCTAATTTCTCTTACTGAAACTCCTATAACTCACACTTTTGAATATTTTCAAACCCTAGGTTCAATTTCTATCCTCTTTTTTCTTGTAGTCTCTATTCTTCATCATGAAAACATAAAGCTACCATAAGGTGGGATCCTCCTTCACTACCTTCATTCAACTGAAAACCCGAGTGCCGACAAATTCTTTTGAAAAATCTCCAGTTTTAATAGGTAAGAAGTTGATTTTTCCGACTTTACCTTAGAAGCACTCACATTTCACATAGAAGAATACTTTGAAAACATGGATTGGGTGTCGATAGCCACTTTAAAGGAAAATGCATATCCCCGTCTCATGAAAGAATTTTACAAAAATATGATTGTCACTCATAGGTCATATGGGATTTCTTGTTTACTTAAAAACACATGCATTACCATTACCAAAGCTCTCATCCGAGAAATTCTCGAGCTCAAGGTGTGTGAAAATCTAGTTGGGTAGAAATTAGAGTTTTCAACCATTGCAATCCATCACTGAAGCTTGTCCATTCCACTCGACATGTCAAAGCTTTACCTTGTGGCATGTTTCTTATCAAAAACTTTAAATATTTTTAAAATTCCTTTGCATGATGAGACATCCATTTCACACCATCACATCGATACCATCAATACCTAAACTCTCAAATGGATGAAAATTGTTTAAGAGCATGGTCGATGGGAGGCTCACATTAAAGGTTTCGATCCCATTTCGAGTCTTTTGACTCTACCTTTTGATGGAGATAAGGGCGACAATGACGATGATGTACCATACGTTCCAAACCCCCCTATGTAGATCACTACAATCTTCTCAATGGTCGTATCGACACACTCACATCATCCGTCGATGGGCTAGCCGGTTTACTCCATTAAGAACTCGCTCAATAGGATACTTGCAAGCTCGGCTTAATGACTTTTACGCCCTATTCAACGCATCACATCATCCACCACCTTCTTCGGGGTCTTAGACATCTAATTGTTATTTTCACTCTTTATTTTATTTTATTTTTGGAACAACTTGAAATGTGATTTTTGTGGATTCAATAAAAATCATGCTATCTATGCTTGATTAAGAATTTTGATGTGATAGTTATCCTCCTGTTTAAACTAGTATTTTGTGTTTATTTAAGGAGGGATATTGTTCTATGGTTTATTTGACTTTTGATCATAATTGCGCTATTTTGTTTTCCTTATGACAAAAGGGAGAAAGTGAGATGATTGTGCATTACAATGATTTTTTTAAATAAATGGTTATTGGTTTGTAAAAGATAGAGAGAATATATGAAATACATGTTTTTTATTCCCTGTCGATTGTTGATATTACTTTGCAACTCATCTTGTTTGTCATAATCAAAATCCTTAATGTTTTGATCATAACGAACTAATTGATTTTTGTCTCTAACAATTGATTTTTAAGTCTTCAAAGTATCCTATGTAATATTGATCAATAGAGGAAAAAAGGTTGATATCAAGACCTTCACATTACAAATCGGACTTAAAATGAAGGAAGTGATGGAAGTCAAACAATCGTAAATGGGATGAAGGAAGTGGTGAAAGTCAAGCATTCAAGATAAATCATTCTAGACAAATAGCATCAATAGTAAAGCAACAAAGGAGGATTTTATATTAGACTTTTATATTCATATGTAAAAGTATTAACACTTCAATTCTTAGCACAAAAAGATGAAAGCTCAGAAATCATTTTGGTATGCTAAAAATTACCTTGATCATCACTTGCATAAATCATTTTTTCAAATGAAGATTTATTTCAAAATCATAAATGAAAATTAGATCATATTTTAACTATTCACATCGGACCATGCAAAGACAAAATGGATCAAACTATTGAAATGCAGAGTCCAGACATTGTACGTTCGGATGTCCCTGCGGACGTGAATCATGTAACGATCACTTTTTGACAGTTTTGACGTCTTGTGCACAACTAGTTTTAGAATGTCTAGACAAGTTAGCAGATGTTCGGTTGACTGTCCGGTTCCACGGATATTTTTGTTCATTGAACTCTATAAATGCGATCACTTTTTGCATTCATTGCAACACTTTTTAAGTAGCATTATCGTGAGATATTTTTGAGCAAAATTACATTTATCTTACATCTTATTTATCATCAAATCATTTGTTGTTAAAACATTTGATTGAGTGAATCAAATCCTTTACTCTATGTGCCTATGACTTAGTTTCTTAGGAAATTTACACTGTAGAAAAATTGAGTTTGACACTTTTTACACCAAACACATTCGATTAAATAAAGGTATTCATTCTTGGATGGAAGCTCAATGTCAGCCTCATGAAAACCTTAAGCAAATATTGATTTTTCTTGATGGGTTGGGAATGCTCAACTTATTAATTATCTAGTAGGAGCTCATGTAGTCCATGTCAAATTAATCGTATTATGAGCTAGAGCAATGTACCGACTTGAAGTGACTAATTTCATAATAGAAAAGCATACGTATGAACATTGATTAATTTTACTTCCATAATCTAGCTTATCTAGGTTGGGAAGTAGGGTCTAAGGAAAGTTATTGGCACCTTTCCATACTTTGTATATAGAGTACTTCATTTAATCCTCTGTGCAATGGGCTTTGTCTATTCTCGTTTATGGTTTCTCTTGAATATATGATCCATTTGGGAGAGAGATCAAGCTTCAAAAAATAGTGAATGATATTATCAACATACAAATGTACAACTCCAGGAATTCCAATTACATTTATATTCATCACCATAGGAATTAGGTTCGGGCTTTTTCCCATGCCTTTCGTATCTTATTGATTGACTCTTGACATATATGAAGAAGTGCGTTTTGTTCCAAAAATCCCTACCTCTATATCTATCTCTTAGATGAATCCATTTTACAAAACTCTATGGACATGCAGTAGATAAGTTATATCCCTAATTAGGCCAAGAAAAACCTTTACTTGTTCAATTAACAATTACGGTGAAGAAGGGCTAGGAACGATGAATCTCTTTATGATAAACAGATCCATTTTGCAAGTTCGTTGTTATGTATAGTTCCTATGAAGGATTGGATTGATTAAGCCCAAAATAATTGGATTCCTATGTAGATGCTATATAGTTGATTTTTATCCTTTGGAGACTATGAACGTAATATAAGCATCTATTTAAAAAAGGATCACCTTAAGAAGATCATGTCATGTCTATGAGAGCGAATTAAATCAAATAATTCTATTTTCAATCCTTTTTAGTTGCTCCTATAGAACTAAGATCAGAAAGAAATAAAAAAAGTCGTTTACGATCATCGATGAAAGAT
This sequence comes from Fraxinus baroniana, assembly GCA_903798355.1. NCBI lineage: Eukaryota > Viridiplantae > Streptophyta > Magnoliopsida > Lamiales > Oleaceae > Fraxinus > Fraxinus baroniana. The sequence continues at coordinate 3,290 of CAIGRO010209433.1, read as the reverse complement.
TTCTCAAAAAGTTAAAGATTAGTAGTATGTTTTAAAAATTGAGGGTCTTAAGCTATGCGATGAGGCTAATCATAAAATGAAGAAGATGAGTTCTTCTTTGTTTTGTCACTTAGGAATTGAATGAGATAAAGGTCTTATGCACAATTTTGAATGAGAGAAAGAAGTGAGGAATCCTATTTTTGATTCTAACTCTCCCATTCCAGTCATTGCTTTTTCCTTAATAATTGAGTGTGAGAGACAAATGAGTCGAGATATTCATGTTTGGTTATTGAAGTTTTTGAAATGAATGGAAACATAATATCCTTCATTTAATTGATGTATCAGGAAATAAAAAATATCTTAAATACTATTCGAAATTTAGAATAACTGGGAGGGGGCCATTGAAAAGTGGGAAAACCCCAAGCTTGCTTATGGAAAGTACAAGTACAAGTATATCAATTTCGAGTGAACGATACTGTGAGATAGAGCGAGAAAAAATGAAATTTGAATAATTCAGTTTTTAAGCCTTTTAACAATTAGAAAATTATGTTTCTTGGATGACTACGGTATGAGGGCGAGATGACTTGCCAGATTACCTCATAGAGTCAACTTGAAGGTCTCCCTTAATTATGGTAGGTTAGATCCATCATGTGAGTTCGAACCTCAGGAAATGTCCCATAAGGTTTAGATGTTTTACTGTTAGTAAAGTTTGGACCTTTGGCCTTCAATCTGAAACATAAATGACTTCTTTTTAGACTTTTGGGTGGTCTTAGGTTCATAAATATCTTTAATAGTCATCATTAAATATATGTTTTTCGAATGTGTCTTTTCTCCTTTCACAATAGCTTATAGAGAAAGTTTCTCATTTATTGATCTAGCCCTTACATATTTTTCATATTAATATATTATGGGGCTAAGATCTAACCTCTTCACATTCCTTCCCTTTAAAGAAACCGTTGGCTTTTTAAGGATCTAAAGCTCTATGAAAAGAGCTCTTCTACTTGAATAGATTTCTATAGATTTGGAGGATGTGAAGGAGATCAAAATATAAACATAAACACACATATATACACTGGGAAGAGAAGAGGAGGCTCAAGGGACTACNGCTCGGCTCGTGGGCAACGAGCCACGAGCTCGGCTCGTGCAAGCACGAGCCGAGCTCGTGTTGGCATGGGCCGAGCCGAGCCGGCTCGGCCCATTGCCACCTCTAGATACAATTTCAAAGACTTTTCTACCAAATAATCGATCAACTATCACACTTTTACACATATGACAGCCGACACTACTTTTGTAGACTTGTACTATACTAGTAGTAGCTCACAATCTAGGTTACTATTACATCATTTCACTAGTTACACTTCAACTAAAATATGTAACTTAGTTTAGTTGACAACAAAGTGTCACACAACTTCAACAGAAACCACTTTTTCCTGCCTACTCTAGTTACATCCCTGCTCACTTTGTTTAATAGGCACCTTCATGGTCTCCCATCTTTTCTCTCTTTTCTTTACATTCGTTAAGTTCGGACTTGCAGGAGATTTTTTATCCTACTCTGCTATCTGTGATCCAACTTGGGAAGACAGTTTCATCTATTGTTGTGCCTAATTTTCCAGCTCAACCTGAAAGTTCTAGGGTGAGATGGTTGTAGAGGTAGGTCATCTCGAAGATGATTTCAAGGATGAGGATGATGCGGAAGATGAGGTTTATGTTGATGACACCGATGAATTAGGGAGTGAAAATGTTCATATATTTGGTCATCGGTGTTATCTAGACAGTTGCGAAAGACTTATCACGTCTATAGCTCAGTATAAATGCTCATCCCTCCCCCAAATGACCGTGCTTGTGTTCCTTTTGAGGGTAGCATGGCCCTAAATTCTACCCTATTCTATGTCAGCCTTAGAATTCTATTTTCTCGTGTCATCCATTGGCTTTTATCTTCCTGGGACGTAGCTCCTACTCGGCTCCACCTAAATGGGTAGAGAACACTTTTTGGCTGTTTGTTGCTATAGCATAAACTTAGTTTTTCGGAGCATACCGTTAGCCAATTCAATGCTATATACAATTTCAAATAGGACAATAAAAACTCGAGTTGGTATTCCACAAGTATTAAGCCAGACATAGGAGGTTCATGTTGGGAAATTTGATGACTTCCACTTGAGGGATCGGAGAATAAAGAACAAACCAAAACCAGAAAAAAGAAGAAGATCACCAATGAAAACAATGAACCAAACACTAAATTAGGAAATGGATTTGAAAACAAACACCGATGGCTGGAGCACGATATCATTGTCCTCAATCTATATTTGTCCCCTTTCGGATTGAAATAACGCTTGTACGGATTAAGGTAAATGGTTTGCAGGATTTAAACAAGCCTAGTAAAGAATTAACACTCAAGTATTAAGTGTAATTCTCCAAAACTTGAACACTAAAGAATAATTTGTATATGATGAAGAAAATTGTGATTTCTTGTTTTTTTTTTTTTTGAATGATTTTTTGTTCTTGAATATGTCTATGGTTTTTGTATGTTTTCAATAACATTATAATGACAGCCTATATATAGCTAGAGACATGGTCATACGAAGTGGTGCCAAAAACCCTCCAAAAGCTACAAAAAATTTGAACAAAACATTCACTAACGACTCTTTTGGCTTTCTACTATGCGACCACATAGTTCTCTTCACATCAGGGATTTTAATTCTCGCCTTGGCCTATGCGATCGCTATACTACCTATGGCTAAATGAATTCATGATTCACACCGATCATGAGCCTTAAAGCATTTAAAAGGTCAAGGTAAATTAAACAAGAGGCATGTGAGGTGGATGGAGTTCATCGAAACATTTTCATATGTTATTTGGTACAAAAAAGGTAAAGAAAATATGGTGGCAGATGCATTGTCAAGAAGATATGTACTTCTTACTTCTTTAGGTGCTAAATTGTTAGGATTTGAATATGTTAAGGACATGTATACTAATGACCCGAGCTTTTTTAATATATATGAATCATGTGTCAAATGTGCTATCTGATGAGTTTCACTCATTAGATATCATCTAAACTTGATATTTAACTTATTTCTACGAGTTTTAGAATGTTTTTATGTGTGTTTTGATGTTGCGATATAGGTTGAAGAAATTGAAAGATAAGTAAGGGTAGGCAAATATTGGAGAAAATGGGACTAAATTGTAAGAGTCCAAAGTTCGAGGACTAAAGTGCAAATACTTAAAAGTTGTGTCGAACCTCAAAATGAAGATTTGAGAGTACTTGAAGTCAATTGAATGAAGAAAGAATTCAAAGGGATCAAATATAGTCAAAG
>CAIGRO010209362.1:0-14764 GCA_903798355.1 Fraxinus baroniana | reverse complement strand
AAAAAAAAAAAAAAAAGCGATGATTGAAGTTATGTTAAATAGTTACTTCATATGTAGGAACTCATACTTGAGGCTTCCGCTTCATACGTTCTTGAACGCATTTAGTGAAATATCAATATATTTGTTACCCATAAAACCATTGAAATAGTACAAATTTAAAATATAACATGATTCATCAACACAAAAAAATAGATAGATTTTAAATATGTTTTTTTTTTNTGTTAAATAGTTACTTCATATGTAGGAACTCATACTTGAGGCTTCCGCTTCATACGTTCTTGAACGCATTTAGTGAAATATCAATATATTTGTTACCCATAAAACCATTGAAATAGTACAAATTTAAAATATAACATGATTCATCAACACAAAAAAATAGATAGATTTTAAATATGTTTTTTTTTTCTTGGAAGTATTGAAAGCAAGGATTGGCATTGAGCCCTAAAGTTGGAGGGTGGGGTTTAAGGTTGCATGTGAGTTTATCCATAAATATTATTTTATTGAAGGATGTATGACTAAAAATGAGTAGAAGAATGAAAATGAAAATCTTAATGTGTACCAAACATGACTTTATTTTGTGCAGTCATGTTTCCTTTGGAAAGATGAACTTCACCTTTGAGCCCTTCTTACTTTCTTTTCCAGCAAAGAATGAGGAGAAGTGATGAAACAGTAAACCCTTCATTACCTAACACCAAAAAAAATGACCTTTTACCTTATTTTAGACAATGATGAATATAATTTTTTTTTTCAACTAAAGGAAAAATTAGTTAAGTAGATGCTTCTTCATGCTTAAAAATGGTTGTTAAATGCTTTATTTGACACCCGATAGCACTAACAAATGTTTAGTAATAATTAAAAGTGAATAACTTTGTTGTATATGATAATAATATAATATTATCATTGTTCAGTTCATTTGCATTTTGGATAAAAGAGGAAATAAGTACTTTCAAGGCATTAAATAAAATCTTATTAAATTATGGAGTGATGAGATTGTTATATGTAAAAATGGACAAAGTACTTATCGAATAGATACTGATACATAATTGATGCATAATTCACATCCGATCTGTAGTTGTTAGGATTCGAGGCACAAATGTAAACATTGTAATTGTTCTCGATTGATCAAGAATTACACATAGCAAATACGTCAAAGAGAAAAAATGATATAAATAAACGTTTATTATATCCTCACTGTATTGTACACATTTAAAAATTTCACAACCGATTTGAGTGTTAAAAGTTTTTTGTTTGGTACTTCTACCACCGCCTTAAATGTGTTAAAAACATTTGGTGATGGCAAAAGGCACTCTACTAAGATTTGGCTCAACCTTTTTGATAATTGCTTAGCTGCTCACGTTCTTATTTTGTGTATTTGGTTAATTAAAAAGGTCCAAACCAGCTAATGCACATGGAATAATTAATGGTGGATGACACTCTGTACAAGATAAGAACGAGACAAAAAAAAAATAAACACGTCAAATATCCCTCTGCACTTTCTGGAACACACTTCCTCTCAGTCCCATAAGTTGAAAATTAATTAAGCAATTAATGAATGAGACTTGATTAATTTAACAAATTAATAAAATGAAGCCAATAATTATAGTCACAGAGGTTTCAAAAAGTTTGATAAACAAGAATTCGTTAATGTTAACTTAAAGAAAAAAAGACTTATCAAGAATCTCAACTATAAAACAATCTCCCACCCAGCACCCAACAAATCATTCTTGAGCTTTAAAGAAAGAGCAAAGACAATAAAGAATTAATGGCAGAGAATAGGGAAGAGGATGTTAGGCTTGGAGCCAATAAGTTCGCTGAGAAGCAGCCTTTGGGTACTGCTGCTCAAACAGACAAGGACTACAAGGAGCCACCTCCAGCCCCTTTGTTTGAGCCTGGGGAGCTTAAATCATGGTCTTTTTACAGGGCTGGCATTGCAGAGTTTGTGGCTACCTTCTTGTTCTTGTACATAACTATCTTGACTGTCATGGGAGTTGGTAGATCAAAAAATAAGTGTGCCTCTGTGGGCGTCCAGGGGATTGCTTGGTCCTTTGGTGGCATGATTTTTGCACTTGTATACTGCACTGCTGGGATTTCAGGTTTATTTTATTTATCTATTTTTTTTATCCCACTTAATTGTGTTTTCTCTTTGCATGCCTTCTGTTTGTTTCTTTTACTGTTAGTTTTTGGCAAAATTGTGGATTTCCTTTTGTTTTATGGTTTCTGGGGTTTTGTTGGTCCAGAGAGGAAAATTTTGTCGTTAATTATGAATTATTGTTACTGGATCTTGTTGTATAGGTTCTTGATTGATCCATTTATGTATTATTTGAGAGAAAAGCTAGGATCTTGGTGATTTTTTTCAAGGAACTCTTAGTTTTAGATTATATGCTGTGGCTTAGGGTACCCCCACTCTAACCCCTTTAGAACATTGTCACTATTCTATGGAAGCTTTCACGTATGAAGCCTCAAAACTGAATTTTTGTGCTGGCTGTTGAACAGGAGGGCACATCAACCCCGCTGTGACCTTTGGTTTGTTCTTGGCAAGGAAGCTTTCCTTGACCAGAGCCATCTTCTACATAGTGATGCAGTGCCTTGGTGCAATCTGTGGTGCTGGTGTTGTCAAGGGATTCATGGAGGGTCCATACCAGAGGCTGCAAGGTGGGGCCAACTTTATGCAGCATGGCTACACCAAGGGTGATGGCCTTGGTGCTGAGATTGTTGGCACTTTTATTCTTGTTTACACTGTCTTCTCTGCCACTGATGCCAAGAGAAACGCCAGAGACTCGCATGTTCCGGTAGGTCTTCCTTTGTCGTTTATACAACGATATTAACTTTTCGTTGCTTAAACTTGTTTGTAAAGACTGGATTTGGTGCTTTGATATGTTATTTGTTACTTCTAATTAAGCTTTGATATCCAAGAAACAGAAGAATTGATAATTTATTATGTTTTGTGTGGCTGCAATGATACATTTCTCTGATTTCATTTAGCCTATATTTGGCTCATGGTTATAAACTGTTTAGAAACAATGAAGTCACTTTTTATTCGCCCATTTCGAAGGACCCACGACCACAAGTATTATCCACTTCAACGCCACTCATTTCTATTTATTTATAATTTAAGCCATTTTATAAATACTTTCCAAACATGCTCTTAGATCAATTCTGACCTATACTGAATGTCACAAGATACGGATGTATGTCACACGTTTTGTCTTACCAGAGTATCGCCCCACGCAAAATTTTCCGATTTGCTTTGATGATGCATTCAGCTTAATTTGTTGGTTTATTATTCTATTGCCTTGTCATTAAGCAAGGGGGGAAGGTGGGGTTAGAGGATGATGTGCAGTTTTGGTAATTGTGATGTGCTTTTAGGTAATGTGGCTTTTTAGACATTTCTTCTCATTTTGTCTTTCAAAAAGAAAGAGTTCTGAAGCAGTTTCATTTAATTATTTTATTCTCGTTATGAATTCTTTAGGGGAATGTTCGCAGCTCCAATTGGTCTTTTAGCACCACAGGCACATTACACCATCAATAAATTGAGCTATAAATTGAGCGAAGTTTCAAAATTTAATTGTTATCGCATGTGATAAGAGGATTTATGTAGTAGTCCTAAAATTCTTTTATGTTGCAGCTTTTGGCTCCTCTCCCTATTGGGTTTGCAGTATTTTTGGTTCATTTGGCCACCATCCCCATCACTGGAACCGGCATCAACCCTGCCAGGAGTCTTGGAGCTGCCATCATTTACAACAGAGATCACGCATGGGACGACCATGTAAGAATCTCTCTAAGCGTATATCCTTTATCTCTCTCGTAATTATTAATTAGTTGTACATTTTCAACTAAAACTATAATTTCTTTACGTCGTCCAGTGGATCTTCTGGGTCGGACCCTTCGTTGGAGCTGCTCTTGCTGCAATTTACCACCAGATTGTGATCAGAGCCATTCCTTTCAAGAGCAGCCAGGCCTGTTAAATTACTATCTTGTCCTAGCACTGTTGGACTTTGTTTCTCTTTGTTATGTCTAATTCTCCTCTCTGTCTGTGTTCAGTTGTGAATTGTGTGTAAATTATGAGGGCTACTATATATTTAAGCTTGTTGGATCTTATGAATGAACAACTATTTATCTTTTTTCCTCTGTGTGATGCGTTGAATGAACCGTTTGTTGGGTATTTTAACCCTTTGAATGATAAAATGAAGACAATAAACACACAAGACAAGGCAAAAAATAAAGAACACAAATGAATTGTTCACTCAGTTCAGCTTACGCCTAATATGGGGGGCTCAAAATTAGCCCAATTACTAGCACGCAACCAAGCCTTGGGAGAGTACAAATAATAGAGACTCAATCAGACCTTAACTTAATCATCGATCAACAAATGATCTCTTAAATGAGTAAAACTAACCAACGAACTCACATATCACACAAACAACTACAGAACCCAAGATCAGCCTCTATTTCATGGCCTGAACTAATGTAGCAACATGAATCGCATAGGAAGCTACAAAAATTGGCTAGAAAGTAGAACTTCTTAAGTATTTCAAATCAAAACCAAGAAGTAAACTAAAGAACAGAGAGAGAGAGAGAGAGAGAGAGAGAGAGAGTAAACACACAATACAAGGCACAAAATAAAGAACACAAATGAATTGTTCACTCAGTTCAGCTTACGCCTAATCTGGGGGGCTCAGAATTAGCCCAATTACTAGCACACAACCAAGCCTTGGGAGAATACAAATGATAGAGACTCAATCAGACCCAAACTTAGTCATCGATCAACAAATGATCTCCTAAATGAGTAAAACTAACCAACGAACTCACATATCACACAAACAACTACAGAACCCAAGATCAGCCTCTATTTCATAAACTGAACTAATGTAGCAACATGAATCGCATAGGAAGCCACAAAAATTCACCCCATTCTCATCTTGATTAGTTATTCTTGGGTTTTCAATTGATATCAGCACAATAATAGCAAGTAATCGATTATCTTTCCTAATTGGGGCAGTTTTTGGACACGTTTTGGTATTCTGGTCATAACTTTGGCTATGATTATTAGAATCGCACTCATGACCCAATTCGTAAATCTTTTTTCGGCGTGCACTTGGTGCACATCGATTTCGAGTGCAAAATCCGTTGTTTTCCCTTCCAAATCTCCAATTTTAGTTATTTCTTTTCCCTTTTTTGGTAATATTTCATTTGCCTTTTTACTATAGATTATGAACCCGATTTGAGCCAGATTTTTGGAATATTATTTCTTTGATTACGTACTTTCTTTTGGAATGACTAATGAAATTTTGCTATTTTTGGTAAAATTCCAATAATTACGATTTCTAAGCTATATAGCCCTGGCTCGTTGACTGTTTTCGCATGTTGGATGAATAATAAAGAATTTTCTTGTTTTCTTGACATTTTCCCTTATGTTATTCCTTGTTAATTATCTACTGAAACCATCCTGCAAAATAATGGCTATTATGCCTGACTTCAAAACTCAAGTTTAGCTCAGTAAACTCTTGAATCATAACAAAATCAAAGGACAATCACTTATATTAGACCCGGGTTTTTTCACTTATTTAGTCATAATTCAAAGCACAATGACCAATTATATGAATCAACGGTTCATGTCATACCTGACGAAAGGATATAAAAGCTTATCTAAGAATAATGTCGAAGTTTGTAAAAGTTTGCTGGTGACTGGTGAGAACCCGAATCATCAACAAAATGCCACCACAAATTCGCTGAAATGCAGTATAATCGGAATCACAGAATCCATCAAAAGAGACTAAAAAGATTTCCAGTTCCAAGGATGAAGAGTAAGACTAAAAAATTCAGTGTCAATATAAGGGGTGGTATGATTGAGATGGAAAACTTTTAGAATACGTCACAGAACCAGCTAAAGAAAGGGTCCGTTTGGTGGTCGTCCTCTGAGACATTTTTCGGTACTTTAATAAATCTAAGATTTCTGAGCACCTGAGAAATAAATTTGTAAAAGAAACACTCCATTGCTCAATTCCAAAATAGTATGTGTCCATCTCGTTGTGTTTGAGAGAATGGAATAGCAGACAGGCTATATCATTCTGAGATGAACAAGTTTATCTCATTCTGATATGAAGATATTAAACATGATTCACACTTATCTGGTAATTTCCGGTGCAAAAGATGACTTAATATTCTGAACTGCACTCCCTATTCAACTTCCTGCAGAACAACAGAATATAATGCTATACAACGAATATAAGTAATCTTAGGTTAATATCATTTTTGTTATAAATGATCATCTAGAACATCTTTTTCATCGCCATCAGCAGCATCATGGCTATAACAGTTATAGCTATATGCCTATATTATTTATCTTACATTCAGAAAAGGCAAATATCTTGATGCTAATCATGAAACATTTCTATCTTAAACATCACAGTTTTTTTCACTATTCTAACGGTTCCTGGATATCTTCTCTTTCCAGGTCAGGAAGTGCTCAAAAAACAGCCTTCATGTGAAAGTCAGTCCTGCACAACATGACTACAATCTAAAAACCCTTTTTTCCTACCATTTAGTTTCACAATATTAGAGCTGTCACTGGGTGTGTGCTCAGCTTAAAATGTTTCAACCAGCTATTTATTCCCTTTCTGCTGATAACAACATGAAGATAACAACTAGCTGGCACTCGTCTGCATCATTGGAAAGGACCAGATCTTAGTCGGTCCACCCTCCTCCCCAAGAACCTTCTTGGCCCACCAGTTGGAACCAACATTATTGGGCATGTCAGAATTTTCTCCATCTATATTGTCAAAGTTGAATTCTTTGGGAGATCCAAGGGTGATAGTGCATTTCTTTTGGTGCTTCCTTTCATCCTCAACCTGTGTAGGATCTTTATCAGATGTGATATTAGAAGTTACTCCAGCAGGGTTCTCATGTACATTTGTCATGTCTCCTGGATTTTCCTCTCCAGTACGTTCAATGTTTTCAACAGACCCTCGCACAAATTCTGGGAAGGCTGCTGGTTTCTTTTCCACGCATCTTACAACTTCCTCTGCAGTTATCTCAAAAGAAACTCTATGATTAACCACGATCTCATCATTTCGCAATTCATTAGGTTCATCTGGAAGTGGAGTAACATCTTGACGACTTAGAAGTAAACTATCACGAGAGTTGGGCCTGGCAACATCTGGAATCAATGCACCAGATCCATGGAATGAATCCCATTTACGAAGCACAATCTTTTCAAAGTTTAAGAACTTGGTATGGTTTCCAGTTTTGAACTCGACAAAAAGGGGGTGTCCAGGAGCACACTCAAGGTCAGGAAAAGGTGATGAGGTGCCTGAACCGGATATGCCTGAGCTAGGCGAGATCAAATGGCTGACTGGACTTCCAGGATGAAGCTGATAAGACTGAAATTCATATTGAGATAGAGGGTATCTCTGACAAACTTCACCACTTTGGAAGCTGGGTTCAAGTAGCCGTGCGAAAGGAACCTCAGGAGAGGAAGGTGTAGTTAAGTGAACTGATTCTGGGGGAGGAGTATAGGGGGCAGTTGACGGTTCAGTGGTGAAAGATGAGAATACAGGCGGAGATACTAATTGGGTCTCATAAGCATAAGGACCGATGGAAAAAATTGAGGGACGGTCCCCAGGAGAATACATAGTTGCAGATATTGAGGTGAGTGATAAGAGGCCAGTTGGTGACTGGGTTGTTGAAGGAGGTTCTGACGGAAGGAAAGATACAGGAGAGGAAGGAGGTGCAACAAAAGGAATTAATATCGAAAGTGGTTGGGATAAATTTTCAGCTGTTGGAGCATCTGCTCCTGTGGTTGGGTTTTCAGGAAAAAGAACAGCATGTGCAATTTGTTGCTTGTTTTTGTGAGATCCAAAACACCAAAAAAGGCTCCAGTAGCTTCTCCATCTTCTTTTCTGCATGTGAAATAAGAAATAACAGGCATGTAAATGTTGTAAATGGACACATATTTGGGTATAACAAAGTGTAAACAGAAGAATGGGTACTAAAAGTATATTAGCATCATAAACATAGAATAGAAATTAACCTAACAAAGGGAATTGAACTCCTTGAGGTTCATAGAACACAAGAAGAAACATTCCTTCGAAGTTCATAGAAGAACACAAGAAGTAACATGCCAAGAGAAATTATTTGACACACAGGTTTAGAAAATTCTTAAACCAAATCTCTGCAGGTCCCTTTGTCAACTCTACAGAAGCAGGTCGAGTATACGTGTTTTTAAATTAAAAAGGCTATTAGAAAGTACATAATTCAAGATAATAAGACATCGTCCCAAGTAATTGCTCCTCAGGTTACATTGAGCAGCAGAGGTTTGATATATTTGCCTAGGGAAAAAAAACTGATACCAACATGTCAATCGGAATCTGGGTATAAACTTGCTAATCACAATGCACTTTGTGCAATCCCATCGGTTTATTAATGCAAGCAGCTGAAAAAAATTCAGGCAAACAATAAAGACAATTCTGTTTTAACTGTGCCACTTCTGAGGCTGGTCAGCGCCAATTTCTTAGGATGAAAGATTCACTAGAAACTGAAATAGATTTCATAATCCTCATATGGATGACATAAACACTACCAAATATCAATCTGAGACTGCTCGTCAATAAGAGTAGACGTCAAAACTTAGGACAGGGCAGGATGACATGTCGAATTATTTCTCATTTCTGATAATGTGGTGACATCTTCTTCTCTTCGTCGCATTCTCATGTGGCTAAAGAAGATAGTATTTTGCACATATTTTCAAAATCAGAAAATACACATCATAAACCAGGAAGCACAGAAAGCTGAGTAGAAGTTAACTTCAAAAAAGTTAGAATGGTAATGTCGTAAAGTTGTGCTTTTTCATTCTTCCATCAATGTATTGCTACTATGGACATAGTATCTAATAATGACGGAAATATTGATTGTGCCAGAGTGTATTAATAAGGGAAACACACAAACTAAATAGGTGTCTTGGAATACATCTCTTGGAGATTCAACCCGTTTAAAAGACATACTTTAGGGAAAGAGGACCTGCATGTTCTAATTCTGGTTAAAAAGCTAGTGTCAGTGCTCGTGAGCGGAGCTCAGAGGAGCTCAACAACTCATTAACTCATATAAGGGCCATTTATCCACCAAACCCCCTTGGGTTCCTACTGAGTTTGAGTGAGGGTCTTCCAACTGAAGGAAAGTTTTTGGGGTAATTGAATACGAAGATGAACCACTCATCACCTCCATCATATCTAAAACTGTATGAATCAATACACAAATTTCAAATAAGAAAAAATTGACATCAACTTTAGCAGGGCACTAAGCCACTTTAACACCAGCTCAAGTAACCGTAATTAGTTTCAAGGATCTTTAATAATGCTGATTAAATAAATAAATGAAGTCTGTAATGTTAACTGCAAAAGGTACTACCGTAAAGGGCAACACGACAGACTAATGACAACATTACAGTAAGACGACAACGTCGACAAGCAACGTAACTACCAACCACTATCTTTTCCTTGTTAGAACAACCGATTCAAAAAAACTAAATTTTCTTTTTACATTCTTTTTGGTAGATTGAATAACTTTCTGAATTAAAAACTCAACATGAAGGAACTTTCCCGCACAATCACATGGAACATTTAAAAACCGAAAAAAATAAAAAAAATAAAAAAATTCACAAATGAAATTATGTAAGGCAGTTCTGAAAGTACTCCAAATTGTTGCTCTTAATCAGTCCTACAGATATCTTTGATCTCACAAGATCCATTGACTTTCTCTGATACACCGAAGTCATTAAATCCATGGAAGGATTTAACCCCAACTGAACAACTTTTTCATCAACTGTTTACGCTAAAAGAACGTATTAAATTCTAATCCCCACATGAAATTCAATCCAGAAAAATCAAATCATACAAACACCAGATTTCAAATCTCAGAAAGCTAACATAAACAGACATTTGACGCTCAAACTAAGTTCCGCAGTAAAACCATTAAAATTCGAGAAAAATCAAATGAAAAAAAAAAATCTTTACAGCTTAAGCAAACACTTCAAACTGAATTTTCCAAATTCAGCAATTAATCTATGAAAATAAACAGAAATTCCAAAAGAAAACTCATACCTGAACCGAAACTTGAGGAACCCGATTCTGATTCTCAGTAGATGCGAACACACTCGCGGCAGCGTTTAGAGTCTCCAGAGCGTCGTTTCCATTCACTCCTCTACTCATCGTAATTCCGATCAATCAAAAAATTCTCTCAAAATTCTCGATCCAAAAGCCTTAAGTTTCATCTCAAATTTATCCACCTAATCAAATGAATACTAAAAAAATACAAATCAATTATAAATATCTGTGAGACAGTGACACCGATTCAAAGGAAACGGAAGAAGTTAGCGTCCGTTTTTTTCTCGTGTAGATACAAAAATGTGTACGTATAGATAGATAGGCTGTTACTATTGATTTGAGAGGTCAAACACGGCAACGACTAGAAAATGATTTGTCTATGACGTGATGATTAATACTGGACTAAGGTTAATATGATTAGGGGTTAATTACTTAATTATTATTTGTTCTATTAATTATTCTTTATTGAGTGTGAAATGACCAAAATAGGCTTTTGGGGAATTGCCAAGTATATTTGGTGAAAGGGATTCACCCAATAAGAGTTTGCCAAAAAGTGGTTTAACTGTGAATTTATTGCCATTGATTTTTTAGTTGAATTTTGGTAGGAAACAATTAAGCCCCACAGGCCACAACCATTAAAATAAAGAATCATCCTACATGTACTTGATTTTCAGGCCCCTGCATGGTTAGATACAAGGGGGGTGGGGCCACAATATTTTTTTTTTTAATGCAGAGCCGGGCCCGGCACTACAGTGAGTGACCTATAAAGGTCCTGTGAAAATCAGCCCGGTACTTTGGGCATTAACCTAAAATAAAACTCATTATATTTTCAATCACACATTCTCACAATTATCGTGAAATCTTACCCGTTATTTTCCTATTTTTAGTTATATTTCTTTAAATTCTATTTAGAGAAATATTAGTTATGTTATTATATAACTTTGACGTAATTTAGTAGTTTTCGATGCTAGCTCATAATTTTGTTGGCCGTGATTATCATCAGTTTACAAAATAATTGTCGAACGAATTAAAACGCATTTTTACTAATCTAAAGCTTTCAAGGGCATTTTAGTATATTGGATGAAACAAATAAAATGATTAATTAATAAAGTTAAAAGCCTTTTTAATTAAATGACGGTCCGAACTTTTTACTTTAGTTTATAGTAGTAGTAGTAATTACTAATTAGTAGCAAAGAAAGCGTTTCGTAATCATAAAAACTTTTGTGTGCACGTGTGCCCATTCACTTCTCCACCGTGGTATGTTTGGGGCCCACCCCGAAAATTCTCCTTGATATTTCATTTTTGAGCCTCCGTTTGGCAAAATTAATGATCGAACTTTTTTTTTTTTTTTTACGTATACTTGTCCATCGATTCATAAATATTATTCATTTATCCATCGTTAATTTTTATTTATTTATAAGTTAAATTGTATATAAATTCTTCCCAAACGAAGGCTAGGTAATTTCTGAAGAAGTAAATAATTTTTTATTCATTATACAATTTAATTATATTTAGAATTACGAATTTCTAGGCATAAGATAGTATTTTCTAGACACTCGAAGCTATGATTTCTCTTACATGGTCCTTTCAATTGAGTTTTGAAAATAAAAATTATTTGCTTGACACAGAATTTGCTACTTTAAGACCGTAATAGTTACGGTCACAATTCATCTGAACTTTCATCGTCGACTCTCATATAATTGGATCATCAACTTTTTTGACCCTTGAATGTTGAATGGGCTTCAACCGTATACGTAAAATTTCTTAAATAATATGTTTTTCTCTCATAGTCAAAAGGTAGAAATAATGATAAGAGAGAGTTGAAAGTTCAAACTTTTGAAGCAACTTCTTGAATATTAACGAAATGATATGTAACTTTGACTACCGCTTATGACTTTCTAGCCCACAAAATGTGCAATATGTAAAAACTAAAAACCCAGTGAGGGAGAGTGAGGTCCACCTGGTTCATTTTGCCTAACTATAGGGGTCACCTAACTTTTACCTATTTACTTTGTTAAGCCAAAATTAATTGCTAATTAGGGCCCACAATATTTTGTGATGATCTTTTTGAAGAATCGCCCTTCATGAACATGACTACATAGGCCCTGCTCAAACAAGGGGGCGATGTGGCGCCCCCTAGTCGAGAGGTGCCTCGCCTCTTGTTTGAACAGGGGCCTATGTGGTCGTATTTAAACAGTTTTATCCATTTTTAAAAAGCTTTGTGTATTTTGACAAAAACGATGGCTTTTTGACTATTTTGGGACTCCAAAAGTTGATGCCTAAAGCATCCTTTTTCGATTCAAGGATTAAATAAATAAGAGGGCGAGTTTGGAAGTTGAACCAACCGGTTATGAGGTTATTTTTACTGATTTGAAATTTCTAGTTTATTATGTATAATCAACTGAATTTAAAATTGATTTTCGATTTTCTTGATTGAATCAATCAATCCAGTCCTATTTTTATAATATCGATTTTGATACATTTTGTGTATGGAGTAGAGGTACTATTGTATACCTCAATGCAGCAATATATAGATCTCATGTTAATATGATAGACTCAATAGGGATTTTGGTGCCTACTGTTTGCTTAGACTTATTGTTTACTTGTCAAATGATGGCCATCCAGCAATGAATGTTTGATATATGACCAAGGTAGCAAAATGGAGGAATCAATAGCGGATTTGACTAGACCAACCAAGTGAATTAGAGACCACTAGAGTGATTTATACATTCAGCTTAATCATGGGAAATTTACAATAGAGGTTTTCAAATCTTTCAAAAATGTGCAGCGCGGTCCCAAGATTTTTAAATCATATTAGCTATATCGCAAGCCTTACAATGAATGTGCAATAGAATAACTTCTAACGGCTTCCATCCAAAATTTTTTTATAATTTTTAAAAAGGTGAAAATGATCTTTTAACATTCAATTAATTAAAAAAAAAAGAGAGAAATATTTTTTTAAAAAAAAAAAAATCATCTTCGTCAGTCCATCCACCCTACCCTTACCCAACACTATTAAGTTATGATTAACAAAATCATGTTAACTTAGCATTTAACATTTATTAGGGTTTAATATAGCATTCAACTAATATCAAGGTTCTACTCAGGAGAAAAAGTATTGGGTTATGAATTTTTGAAGGATCTGAATTTACATTCAGATGGAGGCTAGGATAAGTCCAACTTAAATCCAGAATTTGAAGATGATTGATGTAAAAACGAGAAAGTTTGGGCACAAAAAGGCCAAAAGAAGCAAAATGAAGAACCTGCCTACGAAGCATAAGAGGAAATTAGTGCACGAATTTTGTTACACAAATCTCCACGGAGCAAATAAATATATCGTTGAAAAAATAACAAAGAACGGAATGCAATTTGGAGTTGTGGATCAAAATTATGCGGGTTTGAAGTAACAGAGCCGAGCAAACTCGAAATTTTCATATCATAATAAATATTTGACCTGCTAACTCGCTAGATAGCTATAGGATTCGAAATTTCCTCAACGAAAGCTCGTTATTTCACCCATCAAACTAGAATTTATGTACAAGACCCAATTCGAAATTCTCTTTCCCATTCAAAAATTTTGCGTTCTAGATTCAAAATTCAATGACAATATTTAACCACCAATTCTAATCTTGACATGTTAACACTATATATTTTCGATATTTATGTCCCAAAATTTGAAAATGCATGAAAATACGGACATTCAAAATAACCAAGAAAATCAAACAAGAAGAAGTAATGTAGTGAGAACTAACATCGACTCCTCCATGTTTAGAGATTAAATAGTGTAACATTTGTCCAACAATCAACTAACAAATTATTCAGGAAAAAAATTTGTATTTTTTTGACATTTATATACACGAGGACTTCAATATACAAAAACATTTCACAGATGTGAACAAAAATTAGATGGAATCCATTAAAAAAAAAAAATTAGAACAAGTTTTCTACATTTTTCCATGTCGATAAACAAACAATATTTTATTATTCCCCTACAATCATTATTTTCAAATTCTTTTTTCTAAATACTAATTTTTAACTACACATTCAAATAATAAAATATTCTTCTAATAAATTCAAAAAATTTCCTACTTTTTAACTACACATTCTTCTAAAAATCACTACTTAAAACTCTATTTTCTACAAATAATAATTGTTCGGACAAAACCCGTAAACATACGAAATCGTTGACAAGTAATAGAATAAGTGAATTGAGTTATAGCTCCACAAGAAATAATGTTTAATAACAGTGTACTAGTTATTATCAAATTCGATATATCATTATACAAAAGAGTTGATTTTGATTTTCTATACAAATTGTAACTAAAAAAAGCAATTAAAGGTGTTTTATCAATATGAGATGAATGTATCAGATTTCTGAATCCCCTTATTAATGCTATTTTCATTTCTCGGCTCATATAAAGCAGTATTTTTTTAATACTAATGACAATTGATAATCCAATTTTATTCAATATTCTTTTCCAAAATATATTAAACATGTTTAACACGATTCAATCATATTTATAGTCCGAATTTATATAAAAAATATGCATTAATTCACATAATTTATCACATACTATTGCATTAAATATGCAGTGTTCTACATATTGCGAGTCTCCAAATACTACGAATAAGTAACAAGTTAGCTAAATGATTCAAACAACGCAATA
>CAIGRO010209325.1:0-16123 GCA_903798355.1 Fraxinus baroniana | reverse complement strand
AGTTAGAAGTTGACCACAAAAAAAATGTAAAGGAAGAAAAGTTTGATGATATGGTCTGCTTTTGTTCACTCATAAAACTAAAATTTCAACAAAAAAAGTTGAAAAAACTCTTCTGATGGAGAAACTGAACAAGAAATCAAGGGAGAATACCAATATACACTGCAGAAAGAAACAGCATACTTTAATAGATTTGTAGTTCGATATATAACACTTCTATTAACCCCCCAACAATTAAGAACATCAAAAGCATTGCCCTCTATATCTTCAAAGGCCACCGACAAGTGTCTCTCCACATCATTTTTCATTTCAGCCAAATCTTTTGCTGCTCGTTTTCTCTTGAACCTGAAAATACGACTAGAAGACACACTTAGAGTTGGACTTTCTCCTGCAGAAGAAAACTCGCTTGAAGAATCCACATCGAGAAATACTTGACTTCTTTCATAACTTACTTCACATTTTACTATTAGATTGTGATTCAAATTCAATGAAGTTTTGCTTGTACGCAAGGTTTGAATTTTGTTCGCAGTTGTTGAGTATGCTCGATGGGACATGGGTGTGGGGGACCTTGGCACCGACGGTGCAAATGGAGGTAGTGTCGTGGGCGTGGAGCATCTGGGTGGCGTCGTTGTGCCACCGGTACGGAAAAATCCGTTTCCTTGGTGATTCCTCCAATTTTTGTGTTCTACTTCATTCATGACTCCAAGATTGAGCTCCTATATATACTACACGATGTATAGGGTTTTCATAGACTCGACTAACGAGAGAGTTTTTTAGAGTATCAAATTTTGTAAAACAAATTTAGCTCTTGTTTAATCCTTATTATTTTCAAAATACATTTTTCTCTCTTTTATTTTCAACCACGCACTCTTTTATAAAATATTATTACACACAAATTCAAAAATCTTCCTTAGTTTTTAACCACACATTCTTCATCAAAATATTATTCCAAAATGCATTTTCATCAAAAAAAAAAAAATGGGATTCAAACAGGCTCTTAGTTTCTTTGTATATTGAAATTCTCCTCTTCTTCCAAATAAATCTTGTATTATTGTGAGATCCTTTATTTTTCATACTGTTCTTTTTCTCGTCTTTAATTTTTTGGCCCATTTCTCAACACATACAAATAGTAGATACTAGATAGACATCCTTTTTATTTTTCAAACTCTTTCTCATGTTATAATCAACTTCATTATTCTTAGAAATATCACCAAAATAATGTTTAGCATAATCAAAATTATACCTCAAATCAAGCACAATAGCAATCAACAAAAATTGGTTAAAATTTTCCATCTTCCCCTAAACTTTTTCTTCATGTTAGTAACAATTTCACCTCAAAAGATAATCACACATAAATTTTTTCTTCATCTTAGTAGCCATTTTATTTAAAAAGACCTCTTGCACTGAATTCTTCCAATTCGATTACAATTGAACATACTTCATGAAGATAAACGGTAGAGCTTACATACAACGAGTACTAATTTCAACATCATATGACAGTTAAAATTCAATGACTAAATTGCAAATAGGGTAAAAATTTAGTGACTCGATTGAGACCAAGGTGAAATTTCAATGATTTCTAGTGTTATTAATCTGCTGACCGGATGGATAAGTTAATATTTTGTCTGTTTTAATGAACTTGTTGGGGAACTCCAGTAGGCTTGTTAACGGAATCCAAATGAGTGGCCTGATTGTTCTAAATTAAAGTTCAGAGATTCAATTGTAATTGTCGTGAAAGTTCAGTTACTTCCATTATAATTAATTAACCCTAGAAAGCAATGTCAACAAGGAATCTTGAGGTGGTGGGACCCAGAAAATGGGCATGCTAAAAGCACCACCGTTCATATGCGGCGAACCGATTCCACTAGCCGACGATTGCCACGTTTTTGTGGCCCCACCAACGTTGTATGTACCACAATTCCTTCTCTTTTTTGGACCATTTTGGTGAACCACTACGAATTTTTTTGTTTATCCTATAGAGTTTTGTGCTTTTATTTCACTAAAGAATCAGTACTCATTTTATTTTTATTTTTCAATTTTAAAATTAATTGATTACAAATAAATTGGACTGAATAATGGAATATTTTAATCCCCTTGCATTATTGCCCTGCCTCTAGAAAAAATTTGGGGAGCAAGGGATGGAAAAGGCTCACCTGGCCTCGCCCTGTCCTGTTGTCATTTCTAGGGGTTGAACCCCAACCTTGGGGTCTCCCACCGCCCTACCTCTAGAGCATTGTGGAGAAAGTAAATTACAGAATGTGCCTCAACAGGTTATGGTACAAGAGCTGTCATACTGGTGCCCGCAAAGAGTCTAATGTCAAATCTTGTTAGATGTAGGAATCGAACCCCCACACTGCGGCTGCCAGCTCAACAGAGACTACCTCACTCATGTCCTTTGCACCACTGAACTTTGCCCTGGGGGGCGTCTTGTTGTCGTTTCTAAATTCTAACTTGTGTTGTTCTCTCTATTTTTGGCTGAGTTGGACCAATCAAACTTGTGTCTTTTTATTTTTTTTAATTAGAGAGTACAATGGAATTTTTAAATTGAGATATAATTGAAAAAATTAAATACTTTTATTTATGTATTTGAATTACAGGATTTTTATTATGGTATTGTAAATTATAAAATTAAACGATTTGTGGAATATAATTATTTTAAAAATATTAACTTTCTAAATTGCACAAATAATTTTGCTAACGTAAATTATTTTGAAAAATCAATCCCTGG
Source organism: Fraxinus baroniana (assembly GCA_903798355.1). Lineage (NCBI taxonomy): Eukaryota > Viridiplantae > Streptophyta > Magnoliopsida > Lamiales > Oleaceae > Fraxinus > Fraxinus baroniana. The sequence goes on along the minus strand of CAIGRO010209325.1, from coordinate 13,398 downwards.
ACATAATAATGTAGCATCGATTAAAAGTGGCAATTGAATATGAATTGAGTATATTTTTGCACATCTCAATAGAGTCAAATGATGTTTCAAATGTAAAAGAGAATAAATTAATTTTATGGATAATAAGTATGTATAAAAAAAAAAAAAAAATCCGAGCTTAACCACCTTTTTCTCTTTGTAGATTAAAACACTAGCAAATAATGAATGATCGTTTTGAAGAATCTCTAACATTTTATCAAAAGTGTAATTTTCTATATATATATATATATATTAAATTGAATCCTTCATGATAGTTTAGATTTTTTAGACGAGATAAATTGGAATGGTACGGGAATTGAGATAAGGTTTAAGGTTCGTTTGATTGCAAATGTGGAATTTGGGTGGAAAGAAAATGAATTACAGGAAATTGAATTGCCTAAAATTTGTTTTCCTAGGAATTTACAGGAAATTGAATTGCCTAAAATTTGTTTTCCTGGGAATTGTAATTAATTGTGTTTGATTGGTATAATTTGCCATCGAAAAATGTTGAAAGTTTGGTGTCCATTTGATTTTATTTTACATGAAAATTATCAATAAAAGTGATAATTTTTTTACCATTGTGTCTAGAATTTTTTTCAATTGCCAAAAAAAAAAAGGTGAAAAACTAAAAACCACCATAACAACAAGAAAATAATTTCATTTAAAAGTGGAAAAAGGAGGCGTGTGAGTGAAAAATTGGAAAAGTAATTCTAAGGAAAATGTTGGCTACCAAACAGTCCAAAACTTGGAACCATGGAAAATTTCAGGTTTCGAACAGGGCCTTAGAGTTTTACTTTCACTATCATCCTCCTACGAAAATTTTACATGGATCAAATTTCGGGAAAAAAAAATATTATTATCATCCTTGTGTTTGAGATAACTCATCATTATATAAACTTTAAAAGAAAGTTGACTTGCCAGAAGTAATTTTTAAAATTTATCCAAAAAGATACAAAGTAGCTTATTGCAAAGTCGAATTGAAAATAATCACATCTCAAACTTGGGCAGGCAGTCTTGTTGAACAAGTTCTAAAACATTGAAGTGGAGAGATTTAAAAGCAAAAGAAATAATGATCCCAAGTTGTAACAAAGGGGGGACAGTAGAGGAATTCTTGAAAGGCCTAAAAAACTAGACTATGCCAACAATAATGTCTCCCCAATAGAGTAGATAAACTCTGTGAAATGACAAGAATGCCCTTGAAAAAACTCGGTCCCTGTTTTATACAAATTCTCTAAAACTCATTTTTAATTATACATTCACCTATAAATTAATTTTACGTATAAATTCATAATTTTTCATATATTTTAATTACACGTTCTTCAAAAAATTACTCTGTATGAAAAAGTTCTCAAAAAATCTACATCAAACGGACTTGTAACGGGGAAAAAAATACGATTTTCTCAGGTGGAGAAATAATGGAACAAAAAGAAGAAAAAAGATACCCTAATGAGAAGGGTGACATAAATGCCATGACCAATGGACTTGTCATCACGTGAAAGATGCTTTTGTGTGTTATTATTGTATTCTTTATTTGGATCCAAAATTGTGAATTGTTGGCCACAATCGTGATGGTTCAAATGAATAAATGACAAGTGCCAACGAAACATTCATTGAATCTTGTGGACAAAAAATTGAAAAAGAGAATTTCTTTCACTTTTATCTTGGATAATTCGAAAGGTCGAAGGATTAGAATCTATGTTGGTACTTTTTACTTGTTTAGAATAACTTAAAAGTTAATAAAAAAATTTAGGTTAAAATTAGCAATTAATTTAATTCCAAATTTTATAAGATCCACAATTTTTATCAAATTTTCGATCATATTTCATCAGTTTTTGTCAAAATTCGTTAAAACTTAAAACTTATATAAAAAAACTCTGTCAAGTGACTTTGTTAATCAATAATAGATATGCGTCGTATATTTCCAATGCGAACATTTAGCTCCTGTTTGAACCACATTATAATTTTCATTTTCATTTTTCTACTCATTTTCAATCCACATTCTTCAATAAAATATTATTTTCATCACATCAATAATTTTTCCTTCTTTTTCAAACTTATTCACCATCATATCACCAAAAAAATGCATTCTTTCCATTTTAATGTGCATCATACAGGAATTTATGAAAATCAAACATGAAGTCAATTAATCTTATTGAATAATTACAAATTATCTTGATTGATAAGTCAATAGTGATGTTACTTTTGAATGAAAAGGAAAAATCTTCAATTTTTATCAACAAATATCAAGAATCCAATAGTGCAATATTCTTATTGTCCAACTACCAAAAATGGGGTCTTATTGGCACAAGTCTTGTACATTTCGTTTTTCTTTTTAGGTTGCTTTGTAATAGGTTGGAAGCACGCGTTTTTAAAAAATACACTTATTTGTGTAATTCGACAACAGATTTAACACAATAAGACACTACGTCGTCAATTCTATTGAGTACATCAACGCTTTAATTAATTCATCTCGATGGTGTATAAATTGAAAGGAGAGCAAAAACTCGTTGATTAATTTATGAAGAAAAAAAAAGATAGGGAAGTTTTTAACCCGATACTTGGACGTGGTAGAATGCATAATAATTGCATACTAAGGATGAAGGAAAATTGAGGAAGAAGATTTGGGAGTTGTGATGTTTAATCACAAGTCACTTTTTATAAAGGCATAATTTATCATGATTAATATTACTTTTTGTGCTGTAATAAAGTCCATGAAATATATATATTAAAAAAAAAAGCAATATTTTTGGAGAGATTAAAGAATAAAATAATTATTAGACGTGCAAATAAAAGTTGATACCATTTAAAATGATTTTTTTTTTTTAATAAATATGCATGTACTCAAAAAGATACTTTTAAACGTTGCAAGTTAAACTTATTGATAGTGTGTATTTTAATGCCTTACACATTATCAAAAAAACGACGTTTAGAAAATATTTATTAGAATAAATGAAATAAAAGAAGAATACTTTATTGGAAGTAAATAGCTTAATTTTTATCAAAATACTTGCATGTTTTTTTGACCTGTTTGACAAGAAAAAATTACATTAAATCATCTTTCTTTAAAAATTATATAGGGGGGTGGGGCGGTGTCTGGGAGTGATTTTGAAAATAAAAAATTGATTTTTTGCTCCTTTTTGTCTCTTGGCTTAACACGGAATTCATGCATTTTCTTTGATTTTTCTGCCGTTGAACAATTCAACGGTAAAACAATCACTTTTTAGCAAAATTAAAAGCACTCCCAAACAGATTGATAGTCTAATAAAATACTTTCAGAAAAATTCAAATATATTTAAAATGAGCTTTTATCTTAAGAATAGTTTTTGACTTTTGGAAACTTTCCAACATTGTTTTATGTTAGTATTCTTGCATAAATTTATAATAATAGTTTTATTTTATATGGTCAAATTGGATAAATTTATAAAATAATTATCTAGATGGTCCACGCCAATCTTGAAGCATTAAATTAAAAATGTGAAAACGCGGATTTTACTATCTATCTAAGATACCATTTTCTTGGATTCTTGAAATACTATCCTCCAAGGAGAAGAAAGTGGGGGTGAGTTGTACCCTTTTTCTTTAGAAAAATCCATATAAAATTCCTAACGTGTACCTTTCTTGATTTGACCAAATTTGTTTTCAAGCTTCCTCTACAAGATTTTTAAAATCAACCACAAAAAAATGGAGAGAGTACCCATTTTACTTGACCGTATTACCCTCCCAACCACTAAACTTTGCACAAAAAAAAACAAAAAAAAAAAAAAATTCACGGGATCAATGAACTTTAAAAATCACCACATTCAACATTTCTCATACTTTAAAAATCACCATATTCAACATTTCTCATACATCACTAACCTTATGGTCCATAGAAAATTTTATGAAATGCTGACCTGACTGCATACGTGATACTATGGCTCTGTGCGAGCCAAATTATTATCTCATTAAAATGAGAAATATGATCGTTATTAATCAAATCAACATTTAAATTCAAAATTTCTATTTCTTATGTGGGCCCCAATAACGATTCTATTTTTCATTCTCATTATATAATAATTTGACTCAAACAGAGCATATGTCTCTCTACAAGTTATAATTAAAAAATTTCAAAAAATGATTTTTTAAGGAATAAAGTTTAAGTTTGACGTCGTATCGAAACTAATGTACTGTGTCTCAATGTACATTAGTATTGAGATGCCCTATTTGAACTTTATTTTTTATCAAATTTATTTTTAGTCATATATTCTTTCAATAAAATTAATTTTACGCATAAATTTAAAAAAATGCTATTCTTTTTAATCACATATTTTTCAAAAAATCACGCAAACTAGTGCAAAGGCAATATTTGCTTCCCTCATTAATTTTTTAGCTCTTACTAACAAATAAGAGGATGACAATACAATATCATGATATTATTTTCAAAATGACATTCCCTATACTCCAGTTAGAACTAACTCCTGAGGTGTCAAAAATTTCGATGACGAATTTACAATTAATTTAATTTTAACACCTATTCTCCAATTAGAATTAACTACTGAGGTGTAAAAAATTTTGATGACGAAATTACAATTAATTTAATTTTAACACCATTTGACATCGTACATTTGTACTTATTTTTTTACACTATTTAATATTAGGGTGTGTTTGACTGTCGGCATGAAATTTGTATGAAAAAAGAAAGTATAGACAATTGAATTACCTAGAACTTAATTATATGGAATTTTTTTAGCAATTATTCTCTCTCTCTCTCTCTCTCTCTCTCTCTCTAATCAAATTCTTATATATATATATATATATATATATTTTTTATTATTATTATTTTTTTACCTAGGTATACCAGCTTAGCCAGACTGATTTCCTGGACCACCAGCCACCGGCCCCTCAGTAACTAGTGGAGGTAAACCGCGGGTTATGCTCAAGTTGACAAGGGTTCGAGCACCCCTTATACTCCTAACCTCAAAGGAGCCTTCCTCCATGATTTTTACATCACCAAACTGCTCCAACCAATATTGATTATTATATCACTCAGTTGCTTCAATCAGGAATCGAACTCCCCACGCTGAGATTGCAAGCCGAACAATGTCCTTCCTTTACCAACTTGGATGTGTTGAACTCCCCACGCTGAGGTTGCAAATCCAGCAATACCCTTCCTTTGCCAATTTGGATGTACCCCGAGGGGCGGCTAAATATATTTTAATTGCATGAAAGATTTACAACATTTACACATTATCACATTTATGATTAAAACTTGTTTTCATTGCACCTTTATTCTCAAATTAATATAAATTGTTCCTAATTATGATTTATCTCCAAAATTTTATTCGAAATAGAGTAAAAAGACTTAATTGTTCATTGTATTTTTGAATAAACAAAACAAATAATACTTTAAAATGCAATTAAATATTTTATCCTCATTTTAAAGTACATTAACAATATTTGTAGATGAAAATGACGATTATGGATAAGAATTTTTAATTAATGAAATATTAAAAATAAGAATGTGGTGAAGAAAAAAAAGTTAATAATATAAATACTATAATGAATAAAGAGCATGTTTGAGAGTGATTAAAATTCAATTAAAATTGAAAATATAGTCGTTATTGGGTCCACTCATCTAATAAAAGTCAACAATAACGACTAATTTTTCAATTTTAATCCGATTTTAACTCTACCGAACATGTCCTTTAAAGGCGTTTATTGTATTAAAATATGATGTTTTTATAGATAAACGTGATTTTAATATAACCAAATTTGAGAGATTCTTCAAAGTAATGGAATCTAACGGCTGTAAAAGATTGTCCTTTTTGATTGGGAAAGGGCATCTCTCCCTATTCTTTTTGAAAGAAGAAATATTGGCCGATTCTAAATAATGGGTCCCACACCTCCCCCGGATTCCTTATCTCTAAGCTAAAATTGTACGACACGCATTATTTCTTGCGTTTTTCCACTAATGCCCAGCTCCAACACATGCTGACGTCTTATGATCCTATCTTTTTGTCAAATATATTAATAAATTAAACTAATTCAATTTATTGGAAAAAAAAAAGAAAAGAACTTCAAGAATATTTGATTGGGTTATTAGCACGAAATATCCATACATTTGAAGTTCATTGTGCAAAACATTCCCACATTTAATTTTTTTGCATTTTACCCATATTTCGACATTTCATTGTGAAAATCACCATTTTTATTTATTTTTCTCCAATTTCTCGAAAATTTGTGACATGATAAATATATTCTCATATTTAAATAAAAAAAATTAATTGCAATCATAGTCTCATTTTTAAAAAAAATACAGACAAATNCATACTCTCACATCGAAGTTATAATTGGATCAATTTAGGGAAAAATTGGATCGATTGGAGCATTAATCGGAGAAATTGAAGCCTGGCCCATTGTCGTATGATGCTGCCGATCGATTTGAGAATGAACAACGTGCATGCTTTTCAATCAATTTAACAGATCTATAAAAATGCATAAGCCATCATAAATAATTTGTAGAACATAGTTTTGAAGAAATTTGTATAGGAACAGATGATTTGAATAGATTGAAGAGAAAAATCGTCACCATTGTAGAGTCGTTGCTACAGAGAAGGATTGAAGACTAATGGAAAATACAATCCTCACCATTGTCACAGAGAGAAATCCAGAAAATTTATAATCCACAAAAATGAAGTCAAATGTAATTTACACTACATAAATGTCAATCCAATAACAATTATGCTTTGTTTTGTTTAATTTTTCTTTTCGTATCAGATCACTCACTATTGGTCACCACATATTTAACCCGGTGGAGTTGGTTGTGGGAATGAGAAAGAAAGATAATTTTTTAACAATTTATTTAGGACTCGTTTGCATTTAAAAAATAATAACAATCTGAGAGTATATATCATATACATTTTTAACTTCGAATTTTACATTTCATTGCTTCAAGCAACGGCAAAAATTGCTCCCTTCACGACTCTCATTTTTAAAATCACAAATGGAATTTAAGTATTTAAAGGAAGCTCAACAAATCGTGTAAATTTTTTATTTAAAAATTAAAATAATTACTAAAGTAGGACTTTGTTAAATTACAATTGAATGACCAAAACACATAAGTCCCTTTATAAAATACAATAAGAAGAGTAAAGTCTTTCAAAATATTATATATATATATATTACCACTCTATGAAGAAAAATAGAAAATACAGAAACCACACAGAAATGAGCGAGCAAGGGCAATTTCGACAATAAAAGAATATGCGACGACCCGTAAAAGACTCGTCATGTTTGCATATATATCTATAAATAGATATCATCGGCTCAGCTCTGTCAAAACTCGGCGTTGCTTAACAGAATCTTCGCGTTTCTGTCTCTAAAAGAAACCACTGACTTTTATTCTCTCCCTATTGCATTCACACTGTATATATAGATCCTCACTATTTCCCCTTTTATCTTTGAGTTTGGTATCACAAGAAAACTGGGAAAATTAATTAATTGAAAAACCGAAGATCTGGCTAGAAATGGGATCGTCGGAACTTAGTTTGACTAGTAGACAATCGACGATGAAGCCTTATATTCCCAAAACGATCAGTGAATTTCTTGCCGAAGTTTCGTTGATTATTAACTCATCTGAAAGACTTTCGAAGCTTGATGATTATGTCAATAGACTCCAAGATGAAATGAAGAAGATCGATGCATTCAAACGCGAGCTCCCTCTTTGCATGCTCCTCATCACCGACGGTGAGCCAATTTTCTATTTTATAAATGGCCTTTTGATTTTTGTTTCTTAATTTTTAGAAAATGGTTTATTTGGGATTTTTTATTGCTGGGATGGGGTTTTGGTGTTTTATAGACGGGATTGCTTATTTTTGGGTTTTGATGACTGCCATTGCAGCAATTGCGATAATTGAGGGGGAGTTAATGCAGTGCAAAAAATCAAGTACCGAACCTATACTGGAAGAATTTATACCATTGAAGAAAAGTAGTGATGCTTTAGACGAAAAAGTAGAGGCTCCAAAAGATGAAATTGTTAGCAGTAGAGACAAAATGAATTGGATGAGCTCTGTGCAGCTATGGAACTCTGATAATCAAAATCCTTGCCCGGATGTTGAATTCAGCAAGAACAAGAAAGCCTTAAAACAAGACAACGAAAGGGTATGAAACAAAATCAATGTTTTCATATATATATCTGTTATAATCTATTTTCTTGTGTATATGTTGTAATGGATTGGTTCTTGTTTATGTTTTTTGGTTAATAGAGAGCTGAAGAAAATAATCAGCCCATGAACTTGATAGATGATTTGTTTCAGTCTAGCAATAACAGAACAATAGTGGGAAGGGCTTTTATGCCTTTCAAGGGGTATGCTAATTTTCCAGCGATGACAGTGAGGAAGGAAGGTAGGGATGAATTACCTGGAGCACCAGTCCTCTCTCTTAGTACACCTGGAATAAAGAATGCGAGGGACGATATGGAGTCTTGTGGTTTGAATTCGATATCCAGTTGCAGTGGATCAGGTTCGTCTTCTGCAGCTAATTGTCAATTGAATTCGAGGGCCAGGCAGCAGAGAAAGCAGAGGAGATGCTGGTCACCTGAATTGCATCGGCGTTTTGTCAATGCTCTACAACAACTTGGAGGTGCACAAGGTTAGGTCTTGACTAAGTGTTTAAAGATTGCCAAAATTTTGGTTCGAAATTGAAATAATTTCCAAACACTGGTTATATGTGTTCTATGAAGTTGTAGAAAGTTCGATTCGAAAAGCTTTTGAGACCAAGAATTAAACATTTTCATGTATATGAGATTTCCTGATTACACTGGATTCACACTACGAATTTATGCTTAATGCCTGGAAGAGAATCAGAGTACATGTAATGAAATGATATAATAACTTCTTTGAGCTTCTTTTATTGATATCCAAGATGGGTTTTTCTAACTTCATTTCATCGAAAATGGGGGTGATCCGAGGGGAAAAATGAGAACCGGTTCATTGCATAGAGACTAAAGCCCTGATATGGGATATCCTCCTTTGTATTAGCCTCTAACTTTTCTTAAATTCTTTGCAGTTGCTACTCCTAAGCAGATCAGAGATCTTATGCAAGTTGATAGTCTCACAAATGATGAAGTCAAGAGTCATCTGCAGGTGGGTTTTGAACTTTGATTTAGCATAATTCTCTCTAGTATCCTTCATTTGTAGATGGACCTCAAAAACTGCTATGTGGAGCTTTCCTGGGACAGTCTCAGATAGTCCTAGAGAACTTCAAATTATCATAATTATTCTTTGTCATTTCAGAAATATCGGCTTCATACTCGAAAAGTTCCTGCTACTACAAGCACCTCATCGAATCAACCCGTTGTACTTGGAGGTCAATGGATGTCCCATGATCAGCATGGTGAATCCTCTAAAAAAAGCAATTCCCAGTCTGGTTCTCCTCAGGGTCCTCTACAGTTAGCTGGATCGTCTCGAGGGACTTCCATGACCGCAGGGAATAGCATGGAAGACGAAGATGATGAAAAGTCGGAGAGCCACAGCTGGAAAAGTCACATTCACTTGTGTGGAAGAGACGATGCATAGTCCACCATGAGTTTTGCAGAAAAAATAGTATATATGGGAGGAGTTATATCACTTGTAAACTCAATATATGAAACATATATAATTATGATCTTTTTTGAGGCAGACTATATGGAATTTTGCAGGATTAGATTTCCTTCCTATATATCAACTTTTGTTTTGAGTTGTTTATTATTCCTTTGTTTCTGCATGAAGAACTTCAAGTTAATTCCATTTCTTGAAATGATGAACAAAATGGTTTTTCAGTTATTTGAGGGCAAACAATCAAATGTTTGGCTACGATAAGTTAATCTTGTTCGTTGTATTGTTTAATCTTATCTAATCATATTCAGTAATGTATATCTCACATGACCTCTGAAGCGAAGAAAAATCGTAGGGCTCGTTTATTTCTTGTCGACTACTCTCTGAAAAATGACCTGCGATGGAATCATTCTATGGGTACCCTTCTTGGCAATATGCATGGCATAAAAGATCATTTTTTTTTTCTTTCAAAATGTTGAATTCTTGACACGATAAGAACTTATCTCTAAGATAAGCAAGATTTCTGCTTAATTATTTATGCCGCCACTGAATTAAACTAATCATTCTTCTTGTTTCAAGCAGTGCGGATTAGTCCACAGTTTTTTTTTGTTTTTTTTTTTTTTCATGTTTGGTACGACTTTATTTTCAGGAATTCTATTTTTAGCTGTTGGACGGCTCCAAAATTGTTTCTCCCGTTTTGTCTACGCCATTAAAAGTTGTTTGGGGGAATCGAAAGATAAATTTAAAAAAATAAAATAAAATAAAAAAATATTCCCAATAGTTGGAATCTTTACATATATAATCTGTAGAATAGGGTTCATTGACAGAGAGAAGAATCTTGATTTGTTCAAAGAAACTATGTCCCAAAAGTTGCCTAAGGCTGTTTTAATTCCTTTTGGCTTAGTCCATTGACTATATTCTATATGTCTAATCTCTTTTTATATGCTTGTAGGGTTGTTGTTTGTCTAAGGCCATTTCATTGAGCTGACATTTGACGCTAAATCTCGAGTAGAAAAAAATCTACATTTATATCTTTTGAAGATGAAAATCATGGAAAAAGGAAAAGTTGCATTTTTGAAATAACATAGAATAGTGCTATATAGTACTATTGGTTCTTAATACCGATTTAGGTGACAATAAATCCTACATTTTACTTAGAATAGTAATTGAGCCGGGTACGGTAATTTTGCTTTAGATAGTTCATTTCATGGGGATATAGTTAGATCCTTAACCCAAAAAAGGGCAAAATAAATAAATAAATAAAAATAAAAAAATTATGGAAATCCATATAAAAAATAATCACAATTAGACAACTTCTTGGGGGCTTAAAACGTTAAAATTGTTTAAGATTAAGAGAAAAACCCCTCTTACCTAACATGCTTAAATTCCACTTAAAATATTGTCCTTTGCAATGTTTATCCAAATTAATTGACAAACAGTCCCTTTCACAAACAAAATAATGGAGAAAGAATCTTGAAGACAAGATAATGAATGAGCCCACTTTGATATGCCATTATAAAGATGACAAAAAAAATTTAAGTGAAAAGAGGTGACCAATCAATTAATTTTAGGGTTTTCTAATGAAGAATCTAATTCTATGCAACATATGATTGTTTTATTTGGACAACCTATTCCACTACAAAACATTGGCTGATTCCTAATCCCTGCTTAGCTATATAATAAATGAATTTTGAACTTATCTTTAGTTTGTACTATACCATTAAATTTATAGGACTCTTTTAAGTTTAACTTTCCTTATCAATCTAAAAACTTCACACACGGCGAATCGTAAGTAGTGGTGTCAAAATGGATTGAATGATTGACTCGAAAACCTTGATATGAAGTAGTGGTGAGCATTTTAATCGAAACAGAATTGGAATTAGAGTATTCAATTCGGTTCCAGCGAAAATTGGGTATCAAATTCAATCTGTTCTTGGCTCTTGAACAAAAATCATCAGTACCGAGTTCTAGAATCGAATTTGTCATTTTTTAAAACATTTTTATTTTTACAATTTATTCGCCCTAACCCAATGGGATGCAAAGGAAACATTGTGAAAAAAAAAAAGTCAACAATGTTAATTGTTACGTCGTTTAAGAGGAATGGACTAATATTATTTTTATCATTCGTAGAACTTAGTACTTTCTTATTGTTAATTTCGATTTTTGATTTGTTCTACGGGTATGTAATTATGTATTTATGCTTTACTAGATATTGGATGTTATTTGGTGACATATTTGCATTGGATTAAAAAAGTGTTAAAATATTTATTTTTGGTATATTTAATTTCTTCTACTTAAACTATATATTGGGAAGATAAATTGTATTTTCAGCTCAAGTTTTTTGTTTTTCTGGAAAAAAAAAAATTATGGGTATAATCGAATTCGAAATGGAATTGACGATTTGAGTTCGATTTCAATAATTATGTGGACACGAATGATTCTACTTACGAATATATGTAGTGTCATGGGTGATACTTGAACTAACCCATCCACCCCGACAGCCGATGCCCCCAAGTATAATAATGAAGGATAGTTGAAATATATATTTTTTAACCACTCATTTCGAGTTCGTTTTCATCTTCAAAAGTTACAACCGTGCACTTTTGAATTGGATTGCAAGGCTGATTCAATTGTTCGACGCTAATAATTCTGTGAAGATGAATGATGAAGCTAGAATCAGAGACCCTAAATTGATGCTGGTTAGGATTTTCTTTGGAAATTTTAAATTTGAATACTTGCATTATAAAATCGAATTTCACACTTTAAATAATAAATATTGCCTTAATTAAATTGACTCAAATTCTACAATTTTCTTTTGTTATCCAAAGTATAACGATTTAGTGAAAATTACACCACATAAATATTATTTTATTTAATTTTAAGTATTACTTGTTAACATTTTTTTTCCCAATAAATACTATAAAATTATAGTAAAAATTAACTAAATCATACAAGCAATAATTTCGGTTGCCAATATTTACATTTTTTTTCCCAATAAATACTATAAAATTATAGTAAAAATTAACTAAATCATACAAGCAATAAGTTCGGTTGCCAATATTACTCCCCCCAACAAACCATTTAACATAGCTAACCAAAATCACAATTCCCTAAAGTTTGCCTTTCTACGGTTATACCCAAACCATACCTTTCTATGGTTATAATGCAAATTGTCCCCTAATTTTGCATTATTAGATATTTTGATATGTAAAAGTTCAAATAAAGGAAATTATCGACACCGATAGAAACCATGAGAATTGCATAAATGTTCTATTGTATCGTTATAAAATTCATTATACGGATATATTTCTTGTAATCATCTTCTCGGTTGCATATAGATTTCCAATGAAGAATATGATATATTTGGTGCAAGTTAGAATTCGAAATCCAAACATGACTGTAAAGAAATCTACACTGAAGGATATTTGTTGAAGATAATGTTTCAAAATTCAAAGTATATTTTGTGCAAAATAAATTATATTCCCCAGCAATGTCTGTTTGATATAGATTTTAATTCAATTAAAATTGAAAATATAGCCGTTATTGGGTCTCACTCGTCTAATAAAAGTCAACAATAACGGTTAGTTTTTCAATTTTAATTCGATTTTAACCTCTACCAAACATTATAATTAGTATTTTTTGGTGAATTGGTTTCCCGAAACCAGCAACGAAGCAGCGACGCTGCTGGGACATTCCAGCAGTGATTTCGCTGCTGGATTTTGAGGTTTTTTTGGTGTAGGTTCTGGATTTTGAGGCTTTTTTGAGAGACGGTGGTTTTTGAGGTTTTTTTTGTTGGATCTGGAGATTT
>CAIGRO010209313.1:0-28378 GCA_903798355.1 Fraxinus baroniana | reverse complement strand
TTTTAAAAATTTTAGCCCCTCGTATTATGAATTTCTGGCTCCGCCCCTGTTTATCACCATGTGATTGACATTCTATTTAATATTTATCACTACATTACTTGATATTAATACTACCTACCATTACCTCTTCTTGATGTGACATCTCACCAACCCTCCATTTTTCCTATACATACATTTATACCACCCTACTTCAGGTTATTGGCAAAATACTCATTTGCTCTTACACATTTTTCAAATGAGTTCTTTACGATTGTACCTCGACTCTATCTCGTAGGATGACCAACCTCACCAATTGCCTCTTGTTTTGCATAATATTAAAGATAATATGTATCTATTGTTATAGAACGGTCTAAAGGGGTTTTGTGATCGAAATGGTGACACTGTTTTATTATATAGGTCAATCTTGTGAAAGTATAATTGATTGTAGTTAATTTTGACGGATAATTAAACTCATTGAGACTAACGTTTAATTTTTTTAACCAAAATAAAGTCACGATTAAAATTTATTTTTCTTTAAACTTTAAGAGGGTTAGTTTGAAAAGCTAGGATTAAAATTACGACATTAGACAAAATGACCAGACTTATAAGCAAGTGGAAGTTGAATGACATAATTGTTCAAAATTGACGATGAGTGACTATTTCTACAAGAAAATGAAAGTCGATCAACCGTATTATACTGAATTGAAAATGAATAAATCGGATACAATCTCGCTACACAATACATTTCCCTGTCTTTTACATCATACTATATAAAATTGAGGTTTGCCGATAGAAAGTTTAGAATGACATTGTTGAGTTAAAAGAAATAAAGTAGATAAAACCAGCCATGGTCAAGATAGTCCAAAATCAAATCCCAATTCACATGCTCAATTCCAGAAACAAGCAATATGCTTAAAGTATAATTTTCCAATTCACGTGAGTATTTTTTGAAAATATTGTAAAGTACTTAAAATTTTCGATCAACTCATACTTTAATTTTAACAATAAGTTCATAGCTAATATTCACTTGTTATTCACAACCATTTGATCGACACATTGTTTGTCCCTATTATTATTTGATATGACATCTTAACTTCACTTGATATGATATCTCAATAACCCTTTAACTATTTTTTTGAAAAAAGTTATGGTAGGACAATTTTATATACACACGTGGTAGGAATGTTCATTCAAATTACGATATCTCAAACATCGAGCCACTCAAAATTCAATACATTGGCATCACGCACGTTGTTTCTCTCTTTCACCAAATTGGATATCGAGGTATTGCATTTTGAATGGCTCAAGATTCGATGTGTCATGATTAAATGAACAGACTCACCATATATGCATATAGAACTAGCATATGAAATTTTTTCTCATTTTTTTTATATACATACATTTATTGCCCTAGTTCAGAGTAATAGCAAAATGTGGTTAAATGTGATTTATCTAACATACAGTATAGGTGATTGAAATCAGGGGTAGAGCTGAGGGCAAAAAATGTTGGAAAAAAATGAGGTGAATGGCTTATTTTAGAAGATCAACATTAATTTATGTTATCCTCTGTGAGAACATTAAAATCTCAAAGTTGATCATTGGAATATGGTTTATGTTAGAGGGAAAACTAAATTTGAGTTTATCCCACATATGAAGTTTATGAAAGCAAGAACAACTTTATATATGACTACACTTTCGAAGTGTGTAGTCATGTGAAGGAGGTGCAAATCACGGATCGAAATAGGTTTCGGATCTTGAACTTGTGTGTGGGTGCGAGCCGCGTACAGGAATGTCGGACCGAATTGACCAAAAATTGGCTCCTTAGGAGGGTCTACATTTTGCCAATTTTTTTTGCTTTCAACAACTGGCTTTTGATTTCTAAAACTGTTAAAACTCCAATGATTATTGCCATTAACGTTTGAAACTGTTGAAACTTCAATGGTTATTGCCATTGAATTAATGGATAGATTTAACTCGCCATTATTGAGGTTAAGTCTATATGAAGCATTGTTTTTCCACTATTCTAGACATAAAGAACACATTGTCTGCATTATAGTTCCAAAATACACGAAAAATCTCTGTCTACATGCATAATTTACCGACTGTCAAGATCTTGGTGGTGATATTGTTCAGATGCTAAGTCAGTTCATCGGAGTAGAATCTATAGTGCTCGAATTCTACTGATTTAACGTTGTATCTTGGGAAACAAACATTCAAATTAAATCTCAAGCACCTACGGTGAGGGGGCGAATCTATTTTAAGGAAACAGTTTCACACGTCTCAATTTTTCAAGTTCAATTGATTTTTTATTCTCTATTATTTATATTGTTTGTTCTATTTTATTGTGATTTATATAACTTATTTTGTTTGTTGTGATTAGCAAATTATTTAATTTGTTATATTTTAACTATTATTCGATAAGTTATTGTCCACACGGTAAACTACATATACGATATGTTAGTGACATATTCAGTATGTGTTGTAAATTCGGTATTCATTCACGAATATTTTTTCTAACGATTTCAAAACAATCTCTTTTTATTTAGGCTATAAAAATAAGGATTTTTTTTTTAAATGCCAGCTTCACTAAGAGATTATAGTAATATAAGAAGGTCGATTATATTGAAATCATAATTTTTGTTTTTTTTTTTCCACCAAATTTTAATTACATTGAAGGTCGTCAATCTTTTATCATGATGCATCATGCACTTATATCTTCAACTATTTTTTTTTCCATCATATTCCTATTCTCAAACTTTTATTAATTAACACATCATGTCTTTAATGATTTTTTCGTCTAAAATTTTGTTATGAGAGCATAAAAATACTCATTTGCTTTTCATGTTTTTACATAAGTGAAGAAAACAGCAAATACAAAAGTTCGACAAAATATTTCACTCATTTCAAACCACGCTAAAGTGATAGTTAGATAAAAATTGTTATCAAATGCAAAATGTGCTAATTAATAGAAAGTTGATGATGAGAGTGCGACAAAAAAAATTGAGAACATAAGTACGACAATGAACAAAAGTTGACGACCTTCTTTACAATTAATTTAGTGTAATAAAAATGAAAACCGTAATGCCAATATAAACATCCATAGAAGAATCTTGTCCTCAAATATATTAAAGTTATAAGATAAATATATTATGTTTGCAAGGCAATTTTAATATTCAATGCTAGACAGAATTGAATAGGATCATAAACAAGATTTCAACTTATTTTTTTATTAAGACGTGTTAGTATTATAGTCAATCATCCTTCAAATATTAATTTTATGTTTGGCTAAGTGTAGAAAGAAGTAAAAGTAAATTTAAATCTACTTTTTTTTAATTATAAGTTACTTATTTTATTGACGAAAACTTTTTATTAGTGGTAAGAGTCTTAAAGGGTATTTGGTGGTGATCAAAATTAGATTATTAGTAAATTGTGATAAAAAATTTTGAAACGTGTGTCTGAAAAGTTATGGAACCCTGAAAGATGTGATTAATATTGATTGTTTGACTTTAACTTGAATTAAAATCAGATTTTAATACGAATCAAACATAGGCTTAATGTACTTTCTAAGCCTAGGTGGCCTCATATGCACTAGTAAGAAGGATCAAATTGTAGTGCCACTTGCTGAGGCGGCCACACCGGCCCACACTCGACAGGAAGAATTTATTTGGAATGGCTCCAAAATCAATTTAAAGATTTGAAAGGGATAGGTGACATGGGTAGCAAAGAGGACCCCTTGACAATTTTACGTGTTAGATACCAACGATCGAGGTTAAGATGGAAATTGTGGTAAATATTTTGGTATCTTGGATACTACAATAAGTCGAGTTGTATCACACATTAATGTAAAGAGTGCGTCACCCTTTTTTAGTGGACTAACATCTTAACTATTTTTTACACTTTGGAATAATTCGAGACACTAATTTAGGGAAGACTTTATTAAAATTAAATATGTGATGCGATCGGGACGGTCAGATTGAGGAAATGGGATTTAAAAAAAAAAAAGTCGGAAGTAGTAAATGGTCATTATATGTTCCGATCTAATTAAGGTGTGCAATAAGGGTAAGACTTTAAATTGATTGTCTTGGTTATCAAAACAAAAGTAAAGAGTTGAGTGGAGCTTGAATTGCACATTATGTTCGAATTTCGAATTATGACGTATATAGAAGCGTAAACAAGAACAAACCCAATCTCATATAATTATTCGTGTACGAAAAAATCTTGTGATTTTGAGGTTGATAAAAAAATCTCTGAGCTTATAATAGTATACTAAAATTCGAAAGAAATGGCAAAATATCAATGAAAAGTATTTAAAGAGTAAACAACTAGGGCAGAATCCTACAACTAAAGACGAGACTAAAACGTCCACAATGCTACAAAAAAAAAAAAGTATAATTACTATGGTCTTAAATGATTCAAGGAGGGGCTATTTAATTCCCTTTTGGGGTGTGTGCCACCATAAATATGTCTTTGTGGACGCGCTTTTCGAGAAGAGAGGGTTTCATCAATGTTAAAACGATATCTAACTCTTTCATTTAAGTTTAGCCAGTTATATTTTTTAACATGATAGGAAATGAATATTATTTGAGTAATGTCACTTTATCCGAAAATGATTGACACTTTGGATTACCGACTCTCACATTGTGCGTGGGTTTTCCGTCATTCAAGATGTCAACCGAAGAGTTCGTGTAGCACCGTTTCAAAAGCATGTTGGTTAATACTACTTATTACACAACATCAATCAATAGTGAAAAAAAAGGCTTCATCAATCTCGACATTCATCGTATTATTGTATTGGATAACTAGAATAGTTAAACACGACTTTATCACTCGAACGTATATGAAACTCTCACTTACCACAACAAGATGCCAAGATTTTCTCTCTTATTGCTATAAATTCTCTCATTAGTCTCAGTTGTATTTAATTTGTACACTCTACAGTTAATTATAAGAAGAAAGAAGGTACCAACATTGATACAAAATCACATTGCATAAGAATAATTAATTGTGCATATTCCACTTACAAAATCAAAGAAAAGGATACAATTTACACAGAAGAATGAGAATATATAGAAGATATATGTGGTCCTAACATAATTTGTGGCAAATGCCTTTCTCCCTCAAAGTCATGTGAGCCGAAAGACGATCCATTAAAATCCAAGCAAATTTCATTTTCTGAAATCGGAAAACATGATCTTGTTCCATTTATCCATCACACATTTCGTTTTCGAAATTTTGTGGACGATTTCATCTCCATTATAAAGCATGACGTTGGACTCTAATGGGTAAGCCTTTGGGAAAATCGACAAATGGAAATGCTAATGCTTCGTCCGCATCGGCTAATTCCCAACGGAAATTGAGGACTAGGTAGTGTATGAATACAGCCATCTCCAGTTTGGCCAGCTCTGTCCCTGCGCAAAGTCGTGGTCCTCCACCAAATGGCATGAAATTATTACTAGTTGTTGTCGCATTTTGACTTCCGCGAGTATTATTCTGCACCAACAACGACACAACACACTCAATTATGTGGATATTCGATGTGTTGCCATCATTCCTATAAAGGAGGCAAGTGACACAATTTTGTTTAATTAAAGAACAAACACATGATAATATCTCACGATTATCGTATTTAGTGATATCTACATGTATAATCCACCGAACTCACCCGGGGGGAAAGACTTGGAGAAATTATTAGTTCTATTCTATTATGTTCAATAAACAAATTTCTTTATCGGGATTAATTCAAAATGGTACATTTTCGATCAATTCAAGAAAATACCTTATCGAGATTTATTCAAAAGCAAGCATTCTAAGTAAGTCCGACTATATAACCATATCTAATCTAAGGTATGAAAGTATCCGGATGTTAAAACACTTTTTAATCAAAGATTTATTTTATTCTATAAGGGAATGTGTTAGGTCTGAAATGTTAGAGACAACCAAGTATCTCTATCTCTATGAAGAAAGAGGGGAAAAAAAAGGAGGAGAAATTGGTTTGGAGCAAGAAAGAGAGATGTCCTCCATAATGAAAAGCACTCGTGCATGTGCACGTGCAACCCCACAATCCACATGGGAACTTTAATGATTCTTAAGCTCAACATCGGGCTTCGGGCCACGCACGAGAAGACAGAGAGAGTGGAGGAAAGATTTTCATCTCATCTCACAAATATTTTAATCTGTACGGGTTTGCAAACATCTGTAGATTGATCAAGACAGTTCATGAAATGGGCCCAGTTATCCTGCGTTGAAATATCATTTCCACTGTTCATTTTTTATGAGATTATTTGACTAAATATGAATTTCTTGTACTACTACATGGGATTCTTTGTACTCGATGGATGTTTTATCAAAAAATTTAAGATATTGGAAAGTTTCTTGATTAAAAATAAAGTTCATCCTAACTATTAGTAGATTGATGAAAAATGCCCGATTGAAAAAGAAAGAAAAGTTATTGATATGATGAAAAATATTATTTTTTATTGAAAAATGTGTGGTTAAAAATAAGTAGAAAAATGAAAATTTTAATGTGTACCAAACAGGGAATTAATTATTAAATTTGATCCCATTTTTTCAAAAACTCATTTTTTTCAAATTTTATTTCCAACAACAAATCATCATATGAATAATTTTACACATAAATTCAAAAAAATTTCCTTACTTTTTAATCACACATTCTCCAACAGAACTCTGTTCTAAAATGCATATTGACCCAAAAATGGGCTTCAAGCAATGGCTAAATCTTCTATCTTAAATTATTGTTTATTCATAATTACTTTGGGGATTGGTGGGTTAGCATCTCTTTCTCTACCCCCCCTTTCCAATTAAACTTTTTATTTTATAGTATTAAAGTTTGGACAACTGTCTTTTAGGTATTTAACAATCCAAGGATGCAAAGAACAGCTTTACATACTATCAGACCAGAATTGACCCAACTTCAAGAACAGAAGTCATTGCTATTTTGAACTTGAGACCCTTCTTTTGTACTTCTCACTGTCTACTATGATATTGTGTACATTTCAAACCTGATCAACAATTTTTTGACTCATATAGGCTACATACAAATATCTTATTAATTTATCCGACTCTACTCAATTCAACATAAAATAAACTCGACGCATAAGGGTTTTAACTATACAGGCTAGAAAACTCGATATAAGATGATATTAGAGTTCGATCTCAGACGACGATCAATCTGATCCCTTTTTCGGGTTTTATGGAAGAAATATAATATAATTCATTTATAGCATTACCCTAATTGAATATGATAGAGAAAAAAGAAGATTGAGTCAGAGCAAAAAATGTTGGGGTTTGAAGAGATAAAGGGACGAACCTGCAGCCATCTCCATGGATTGAAGTGCCAAGGTTGGTCAAAAAGTGCAGGATCTAAATGCACGGCTGCAATCACTGGCAATACTTTCCACCCACATGGAATGTCATAACCTTTTTCATAATAAAAACAATAATAAATCATTTTAATTAATTATTTTTCTGCTTTTGCCATATAAAATATTTATTTTACAAGTCAAGAATCATACCTTTATATCTTACATTTTTTATTGCTTTTCTGTGAAGAAATCTCACCACATTCCCAAGCCTTAATGTCTCACTTATAACCTGTTAATAATTATTTATAAACTATGCTTATAAAATATTTAATTTGTGCTTAAAAGTAAATTATACTTCAAAAAAAGTAAATTGCTTTTAAGGATGGCTAAAAGTATTAAATTAAGGGGAAAGGTAGAAGTATTACACATTGTGTGAATTCCATTTTCTTGTAATCATCCCAGCTCAATTCTGTCTCCCCTAATTCCCTCTTGGCTTTAGATATTTCTATGTGCTCTTCCTGAAGTCACATAAACAGAAGAAAAAAAGTACATAATTAATAACAGGATTGGAACAACTTAAAATAAAGCAGAGATACGTTGATTATTTACTTCTAATTGCTGAACAGCAGTGGGAGACCCTTGCAAGAAGTAAATGCACAAAGCTATTGCCACAGATGAGGTTTCATGGCCAGCAAATAATAAACTCAGCACTAAATCAAGTATTTGCTCCTTTGAAAGATTGGAATTCTTCAGAACCCATCCCAGTAATTCATTTTGATCATTATCTTCAGTCTTTTTCTTCACCCTTTCCTCCATTTTTTGCTCGATAAATTTAAGGATTATTGATCGAGACTGTACACATAAAAAAAGCGAAAATAATCAAAATTAGAACTAGTAATTAGTTAAAAATATAAATACGGGCATCATAATTTTACCTTTAGAGCCTTTCTGTATGCAGTTCCAGGAAAATTCAAAGGAGCAGAAACCACTCCTTTCATGAATGTTATGTACTCTTTTTTCAACTGTTCAGTCTCTGGTTTTCCAGGCTCCAAACTCATTATGTGTTCAGCCATCAAGTTGAATGTGAACTGCAAAGAAAGAAAAAGAAAAATCCATCAAAAGCTCAAATGAAAAGTCGGTTCTAAGATAAAACGAGCCATTTTCCATACCTTTTTGGCTTCATCCTGTGCATAGATGATGGAATTCTCAATCCAGGTATCCAAAACCAGCAAAGTATGCTTTTCAACTTCCTTTAGAAGATGAGTTCTGAGCCTGGCATTGCTCAAGAAATTGAGAGAAATTATCCTCATATCTCTATGCATGTCACCAACTAAAACAAGCATAGACCATTTTCCAAGAATTCCTCCAATGCTTCTGGGATAACTGCATTCAAACAATTTGCCTTCATTCTGTAGAATGAATCTATTCAGCCCTGCATCGGCAGATACTATCGTCGGCTCACCGAATAAATGGGATTTGTAGATTTTTCCATATCTATAATCAGAATTCGAATGTCAGCTTGAGATTTTGTATACATTTTTGCAGGGTTTATGAGGATTAATGATTTATTTACCTGGAAATATGTTCCTCCATGAATTTTCCTATTGTAGTAGCAGTGTATGGCTTCAAATAAGCAATGGTTTCACCAAGAAAAGGCCAACCCATGTTGCCTGGTGGAAGATTCAAAGAGTAATTTTGTTTTCTTTTATATAGGTTAAGGATAATAAGAAGAGCCAAACCCAGAAGAAAGAGAATAAACTCCAAGTCAGACATGGTGATTCTCTCTCTATATCTCTCTCTACTGGAATCAGATGTCTGCTTTTGTGAAGGTATGCAAAGGAGCTTTTAACGTTTTTTTTTTCTCAGGCTGTTTTGTTTACCTTAAGCAGAGGAAAGCATCATTTTAATTAAAGCCCTTTGGCCAATGAGCTGCTTTTATATACTGAGTTTCGTTTCTTCACCTTTAGCACTATTATATAATAATGAAGCTCGACCTTAAAGAGAAAAATTATTGGAGCCTAAACCGTCCCCAGGCTTCAACTTTCAACTTATTTAATTGTGAATCGAGATTTCTACTCGTTGAGGAAGCTATCAATTTGGGCTTTATGGGCTTTGAAATCACTAGCGACTTTCACGTCACTTATCCAAATAAATAATTAAAAATTTATAAATTAAAAAGTGTAAACGAGTCCCAACTAAATTATTAAAAAATTAGAAATTAAAGAAATTTTCTATTTAAACAAGAGAGTATATTCATTATTTTACATCTTTTATTGAGAAATTTGATGAAAATGAATAGAAATAATGATTTGCGCAATTAAATGTGTAATTAATGATGAAAATATCATAAAAGGAATAGATGTTTTTCACAGTTATACGCTAATTACACTCTTAATAATTTATTTAAGACTCGCTTGTACTTTTCTAAAAAAAAATGGACTATAGTTGAAATTAGTTCTTTCATTCTTTTTTTTAGACAAAATAATATATTCATCATTTCACAACTTTCTAATTGAAAAAAAATGGATGAATTGCATAATGAAAGTGAAAATAAGGATAAAAAGCCAAAAAATAAAACATAGTAGGTCTACTGTCTGAGGCGATCTGTTGTTTGTTTGCCTTTCAGGCAGCTACCTAAAACAGGTCACCTGAAGCAGCCTGCTTTAGGCAAGTGTCTGCATGTCGTTTATCCTAAAAAAGAAGGAAATAACGAGCTGACTCGACTCAGTAAGGTTCGAGCCTGAAGCTCGAGCCAAGCCTCAGTTTTTTGATTGAATTTCGGCTTGACTCCGGCTAAAAAAAGCTCGAGCCATCTTTTACCCGAGTTGCGTGTGAGCTGTAATCTTCGACTCGCCAGTCGACTCGATCCGACTTACTTACATCCCTACACATGACACACTATCATTGATAACAATTTATGTTCAAATATTCTTTTAGTGTGCTTTGAAATATAATTATCCTAACTTTTTTAAAATTTATCAAGAACCTACGACTTAAGTAGACGATTTTGCCTCTAGTATTAATTCACGTATAATCTCAACATCTACCCGTGATTACTCAAATCCGCATGTTTAAATAGCTTGAGAATCTAGTATTTCACTTTTGAATGTTGAAAATTCAACACCAAATTAGTTGAAAGGTTAAGTTGGTCCTAATTTTTTCGACCTCAAAGCATTTTCAAGAGATTCTTTAAATATAAGATGCTCTATATTTTAAAAAATTAGCCCTTAAGAGACTCTTTAAATTAATATTTTGTTTAGAGCGTGAGTTTGACTCTCCAAATTTGAAGAGCCAAACCCACTATCTATATATTTATTCAAAGTATTTCAATTTTCAAATGAGGAAAATAATATAATAATTTAGATGAAAGTTAGGAAAATAAAAGATAGAGAATTAAGTATTAAATATAAAGAATCAATTGAAATATTTAAAACTTATGCTTTTTTAAATTATCGATACTTTCTAAATTGTAAAATGTTATCTTTAAATAGTCTCTTAGAAATATTCTTAAACCCCTGTTTGGTCTTCATTTTTTTTTTTTTTGAAAAAAAAAATTGTTTTGAATATATAATATTTGGATAATGCGTAATTAAAAAGTAGGAAAAAATTTTGAATTTACGTGTACAGTATTTTATTTTATAAATATATAATTTAAAATAAATATGTAAAAAAATAGTTTTAAAAGAATAGAAGACAAACATGGACAAAAGTGCTAGACAATATCAGAAAATATAAAAATTAAAAAGTGTGTTCATTATATATCTTTCATATTAAAGAAAAATATTCGGGTTCGAGATTTATTATCATCCATTTATAGAAATTATACACGTGTTAAAATCTTTAATAAAAAACATATTTAATGAAAGACTAAGTTTTAAGTAAATTCACTATCTTCTATATGTATGTTCTTCACCCAGTGAGAAACTGGTTCCATTTCACTTTCTTATCCCACAGATAATAATGATAGGACCAGTTTTTTCACTCCAATCTATGCTGCAAACTTTGTCACTTATTTGTCCAAAGAGTAAATTAGTTGCACGTGTACATAATAATGATTCAATGCAAAAAGGGTCCCACATATATTTGACAGATTTAGTGGGCTTGGGCTGGGTTTAGACCCTGCCCACATTGTCTGTCCTTAACTATCTAGAGCCCGACCCTTGGTAAAGAGGAAATTATATAATTCAAGGTATTTCAATGCAAAAATTAGGAGTCTGTTTGGTAACAATTAAAATTGAAAATATGACCGTTATTGATTCTCACCCGTCTAATAAAAGTCAACAATAACGGCTAGTTTTTCAATTTTAATCCGATTTTAATCTCTACCAAACAGGCTCTAGGTAAGAAGATTTTTTAGTCAAAATTCAGGTATTGAATTAACAATTAAATATTATACTCACCATACCTAATCTCAAACCCAAAATCATTTTTCCTCTACCTCTCATTCTCTCCTCGTCTCTCTCTACCCTCTCCATTTTCATCTACCCTTAGATCGCCGTCGTCATTGAGGAGCTCTCTTCCCCGGGGGGTCGAGTAGTTGCCGTCGTCGCTGCTTTGCCCGCCCTCGCAGCCGACGATGTGAGCACAGACAGCGGCATCGCCCTCGCCGTTGCTAGAGTTCGATAGGAGCACCCGCCGTTGGAGACACCTCTAAACACTGCTACGATACCCTTTGATGTGAGAGTATCGCAACGGCATCGTCGATGCTGTGCTTCGCCCTTATAGATGATGATGTAAGCGTCAGCAGCGGCATCGCCCTCGTCGCTGCTACAGTTAGGTAGGGGCTATATGGAACCTGCTTTTTTTTGTGGTGGTGACGGCGGTTTGTGTGGTGTGTAGTGGGTGATGTGAGGGGTGTGGAGTGTTGTTTTGGCTATGTTACATGGTGGTGACTGGTGGTCTGTGGCTGCGTTTCAGTCTCTTTCGTCCTGGATTGCGGCTTATGGGTGGTCTGTGGTGGAGTTAATTGTGGGGTTTCATCGGCCATTTTTCGAGATCGAAAGAGAAAATTTGGGGAGTGATCTGTGGTGTTTTGTGTAGTGGCCGTGCTTTCTTTGGTGGCTTTGGGTGGTAGATCTGGCGGTTGTAATGTTTTGTGTGTGTGGTGGTGGTGTTGCTTAGATCGACTTCTCTTGCAACGCCGCTGTAGCAGCTGTAATGGTGGGTTTGTGCACTGTCGCTGCCAGTTGTAAGGAAGAAATCGGAGTGTCCGGTTTGTAGTAGGTTCGGCGATCTGAAATTTTCGCCGGTTCAATGTGTGTACCATGGTTGTTATTGGTCAAATTTGCCCGCGATGGTGGTGACATTGTCAGTGTGCGGTGTATTTGACCAGATGTGGTGTGTGGCGGGTTGACAATGGTGGTGGCACTCGACAGTGGTGTTAGTGAAGGACCTGACAGATCTGGTGATTTTGTTTTTGTGACAAAAAAATATAATCTATGACCTTAAAATTCAATAATCTTTTACTAAAAATATAATTCGTGACATTTTGTTATCTATGACCTAAAATTTATATAATCTGTGACCGTAAAAAAATTTGTGACCAACTAATTTGTAAATCTGTGACATATAAATTTTAATCCGTGACCAACTAATTTTGTAATCCGTGATCAACGAATGAATTGTGACCTACGAAATTTTTAAACTGTGGCCGTAAAATAATCTGTAACATATAAAAAATATTATTTGTGATTGAGAAATAATATGTGATTATCTAAATTGTGAATCTGTGACCATATTGTATAAATTATCGAAATTGGAGCAGTTGTCGGAATAAAGTTGCGGCGGAACGGTCACCGAAATAGTCGTCGGAGAAGAGTGGTGGCCGGAACGGTTGTCAGAATAGTCACCAAAACGATAGAAGTGGTGGATGTGGGGTGGGTGAGTTAATTATATTATATTAGAATTAAATATTTAATAAATTTATTTCATAATTAATTAATAAAAATATTTTTAATTATAAATAAGTTTCTGAATTTTGCATTTTAAAACTTGACACTTGAAAATTGAATTATGTCAAAGTTTACACCTGACTCTAGAATTTTTCTCCTTGGTAAATTACCTCATCTACGTATATTTCTATAGAAAAAAAGCATGCGCACAAGGGAGTTTCACGGGAGGAAGGTGACGTTTTTGGATTGGACGATGAAAAATAAGAAGATTAAAACAGACCAATATAGTGCTACACTCGACATTTGATAAAAAAAAAACTTGTAAAATTCCCTTGTACTCGTAGCATTGTTGATTTCTTTAAGGTTTTTGATTCCTTATCAAATTACTGAGACTTGTACTGAGATATTGGACATGTTGTACATTATAGATTAATAAAAATGATGTGATAATTTTAGATCAATTTTGAAAAATTTAAACAGAATAAGAGCATGCCCTTGTTTGAACCCCATTTTGGGGGGAAAAAGTGTAATTTGAAATAGTGTTATTTAGAAAATGCGTGGTTAAAAAATCTGAAATTATTTTCAATTATATGTAAAATTATTTTATTGAAAAATGTACAAACAAGGGCACATTTGCTAGAATATTGAAATAAAAAAGTTGAAGCTTACATTATTGCTAGAATTCCGGTTAGTGGCGCATTATAGAGAATTTAATCAGTTCGACGATTTAGTCGGGCTATTTATTCCTTATACATGCCACAAAATCAAAGTTCGTCGTTATCGTCTTGCCAAGTTATGGTGTCTGGTCTAGCGATTTTAATAATACTTAAATTTGAATACTAACCTCTAGTTGCTAGGATATCGATCGATTGTATGAATCGTAATCAAGTATCAAATATCTGGAGCTTGCAATCTTCATCCAATTTATTCCTCGAGTAATTTATCAGATAAATAATACATTGACTACAATGAGTTTTGTTATTTGTTAAATAAACATAAATGTTATAATTATTTTGTTGTTTGAGAGTCTACAAATTAATTTTGCTAAAAATTAAGCTCTTGTTTGGCCCCTATTATTTGATGTTATAATTGTTGGAATGATGTTTTTCTGGAGAATATGTGGTTGAAAAAAAAAAAAAAAAAAATTTTGGGAAATGATGATTGTACACCAAGTTTGACAACTTGATGTGCATCCCCCTCACAATAGGGGATGCACTTCCAAAAAAAAGTGGGCTCGCCCTATTGTGAGGGGGCTGTCAAATTTGATGTACACTTTGAGTGTACATCAAGTTTGGTCCAAAATTTTAACTTATGTGTAATGTTATTTTATTGGAGAATGTAGTTAAAAAAAAAAAGAGAAAAAAATGTATTATAAATTTAGGATGATGCTACAAGTACATTATGATATTCATAATGAACATCCAACACCCCCTATTGGAGGGAGTGCTTACGGACACCATAATGTGCCCTTAACATATTTCATAAATTTAATGAAGTCGACATTCCCTCCAATAGGGAGTATCGGGTGTTCATTATGAATATCCTTATGGACACCATAATGTATCCTTAGGATTTTCTATAAATTTAATGAGGGTCAAACGGGAAATTGGATTGGGGATGACTAAGGTAAGTCGGTGCCTAACTGGAAGCTCCCCACGAAAAAATTAAAAGAAAAGGAAAAAAAAATGGAAAGAAGAAAAAGAAATCCCTTGGAGGGTTGACCCTGATAAGTGATAAACAAGCGATTGGAGTGAACCTACCTAACCACTCGTGCGGGTGGGCCGCGTTGAGATGACACGTATGTAGTCCTACCCACTCCCCAACAACCCAACCCAATCAATTGCGCCATTTTAGCCGATCGCACAATTCTTTTGCACGTGTGTGCGGTGGTTATCGGGTAGACCCGAAATTAATGAGCTTCCAACTAGTGTAGGCCCGTTAAGGGCCTGCAACTCTCCTTTACAGCCCTCTGTGAGTTGATTAATTATTTGTTTTTGCAAAGGAGATTAGAGCATAAAAAAGGAGTCGGCTTCAAGATCTTCTATGATGATTTCAATCTTATAATAACAATTCAATATTTATTTTTCAAGTCGACTATCGATCTAAGGAACAATGAAACCAGTACCTTAAAATGCATCACCAGTGAGTCGAAGGGCACGATGTCATTAATAATAGATGGCATTACTCTATATAAATTCATTTTCACTATTTAATTCAATCAATATTTTCAATACAATTAGATTGCAAAAAAATAAAAATAAAAAATGGCGTCGATTAACCTTTAAAACAAAATTTTGGTCCTTACCTTTCTGCTATTGTTGTACAAGTAATCCCAATAGAAGAAAATTATTCATTTTACTATTAAAACGATCCTAAACATTGGACAAAGGTCATCCACATGACTGCAGCAAAATTGAAAGTTCTGAGGATCTAAACCCTTCGTTTTAAAGGTTGGGACCAAGTTAGCGATTGAAGGCTCAAGAACAAAATGTAATAGTTAGTTTACTCATTTAATTGCAATATCGACTAGTGATTTGATGCGATTAGATTCAATGTAACTAGATGGTTGGAATCTTATACAACATTATGGATTACGACACAATAAGTGCAAATTAAGACTGTTTCTGGTCCTATTTTTTTGGCAAAAAAACTGACTTTTCACCAATAATGTAGGGCACTTTTTATTATTTTAATATATTGTGGTATAAAAAAAAAATAGAAATTTCAGATCAATTTGTGAGGTTTCGTTGTAAAGTCTATTTTGCAGTTGATTGAAATTCAAATTTGGGAAAGAAACTGACACGCTTGTTGGGAGTATATGGGTGAATCGACTTTTTAAATTGGTAATCATTTACAACATTATGGATAATCATGCAACAAAGTACAATTTAAAATCATTTTAGGGTGTGTTTGGGCCAAATTATTTTGGAAGAATATATTTTGGAATAGTAGATTGATGGAGAATGTGTGGTTGAAAAAAAAAATTATTGATGTAACGGAAAATATTATTTTATTGAAAAATGCGTAGTTAAAAATGAGTAGAAGAATGAAAATTTTAATGTAAACCAAACAATGGCTTAGACTATTGAATTTGACTACATAAATTATATTCTACATTTACTAAAATATGGAATCTCTTTCTCGTTTCGTTTTTCTCATTACATTGAAGATTCAATATATGATCTTGAAAAATGATCTAATCGTATAATCTTTAATGAAACGAATCTTTTTCTTGAATATAATTTTTCTTGATTAAATGGATTTTTATTATTCCATCAATTTCAATGTCACGTCATTGAAAACTAATTATTGTAATAATGATTGAATTGCAAAATAAAATTCCAAGGTCTCAATTAAGCAACATATTCTAATCTCCACCACCATCTAAATTTGGAACTAATGGCACTAATTGTTTTTGTTTTTTTGGGAGAATTCTTTGAAGCGAGCAGCGACTGCATAATGACAAAAGCTAGTTTAGAAAAAATAAAAATACATAAATGTTAGACAATATATATGTCTATCTTTTCATTCAATTCATTTGATGGATGGAAGACAAAATTATCGCACAAAAATGAATTTTAAGAAATCCAAACAAGAACATAGACAAGCTTCTATAGTCGAACTTGTTCAAGAGGATTTCGAGCCTTTAAAATGGTTCGACGGAGTTTTTAAGAATAGAGAAGATGAATATAATCTAATTCACGTGTGTTCGTTTACTCATATTAAATATTCGAAGTATGACCACACTTTTTGTTTCTTATTTCATTTATGGGTTTTTCGTTCAATTTGTTCGTCTTTATCACAACATTCCTGTAACACCTTTCGTTCTTCTTCCATCTCATCATACTATAAAGAAAACGAATTTAAATGAACATATTAAAAATAGAAATATCATTGCATAGGATCTAATTTTGTTCATCATAGAGAAAGAAAAACCAAAAGCAACGTTGAGAATATTTTACGTTTTGATAACTATTAAACATATCGTACATGTCCTATATGTACATTGTGTGTGTGTGTGTGTGAGAGAGAGAGAGAGAGAGAGAGAGAGAGAGAGATTAGATACGAAATTTTGTTTGTATTATTGTTGACCATTAGAAGAAACTTCCAAGAAAAAAGGGCATAATACTGTTTAAACAAGAAGCAATCTGTCTAATTTGGTTACATTAGCCGACAGCATCCCATGACAACACCACCCTCCCAATCTTAGGCCATACAAAAACAATAAAACCAAAGGCCCTTTGTGAAAAGTCATCCAAACTGCAGAAATAAAATAAAAAAATCACGAAACTAAAGCCAATTTATGAAATATCATTGCATCACTCTCCACTTCATCCAAAAGGGACAGTTACAATCATTGCAAAACTCTTATTTTTTTCTAAAACGTGGCCTCATTATTCTCCAGCAATTTTATTTTTTTTAAGATAACACTGTGATTAAGTACCGTTAACAGTGTTATCTCTAACGTCGCATTCATACTTTGTTACAATCAGTCTTATTTAATCTAAAACCTAGCTGCTTCAAAGAGACCAAAGGATAGCTCCAATATCACAATCTAGAGTAAATTTCATATGCGACCGCTGAACTTTCGAAAAAATTCAAGTTGATCACTAAACTTTAACGTATCAGATTGAGTCATTGGGTTCAGTGTAGTTTCAAATTTTACCACTACATCACCTACTATTTCCCAAATTGATAAAAATTTGCTTCACTACCAGTCATATTGCAACATATCTTGCATGTAATCACTACGTGAAATGTAAATTTACACTAAAAAGCAATTTTTATGAATTTAGGGGATGATAAATTTAAAGTTTGTGATTCATTTGAGAGAAATTAAAGGTAATAATTCCCGATTGATGGGGACTTATTTCAGTAGGATGCTTGCTCTAAAGTATTGCTAGTTAATAAATTAGTAAGAAATATCTTGTCTATGTTTATATCGAGATGATTACATTTTTTTTTCGTTATCACATCCTTAAATTATATGGTATGATTAATTTTCAAGAGCACGTTAGAATTTGACTGATTATTTTATAGAAAAAAGCTGCGCATACAGGAAAAAATAACAAGAATTTACACAGGAATTCGAATTTCACTCACATGGGGCCACCCCATGTGAATTAAAATATTGGCAAAAAATCCCTCTTGTGTTCTGACTTGTACAAGAATTTGAATTCATGTACCTGTAGCACGTCCCTATTTTATATGTAGTGTAGATCACAATTAACGTTATCTAAGTGTCATATTTGAGCTTAGATCATAATCAACCTTATCTAAAGTTCAATGGTGGAAGATGTATGAAAATATAAAATTACTTTATTTTCGACGTTATTGTATCCTTAAGTTGCACGACATATTTCAACTTCCATGTGAATTCCAAGAGCCATTATCATCGAAACGTTCAACCCTTTAGAGCAAACTCTCATCCATGTTTTCGGGACTAGATTTGCCACAGATGGATTATGGACACAAGAATAGCGATGATAGTTGCAAAGAATCAACAAAATGTATGAATAAAAGTATAGCGACACGGCATTATTATCACCAAGACCTAAAAGATGGCATTTTATACACTTAATTTCTCAAGTAGTGCTTTCATATATAAGATGGGACTCTCTACTGAGTTTGTATTATTTCTTTTATTATGAATAAATGGTATCGATTGTATTCTCTTTCAAAAAAGGGGAATTTGAGGCATTTTGATTTCGTGCACGGCACATCCACATTATGCATCAGTAATACGTGTTGTGGTTGAGTTGAAAGTAGAATCAACTCTTAATACGCCAATTGGAGGGTTTAATGATGACATTAGCTCAAATTATCCAATTGCAAGTGATAGTTAATATAGTTTATACTTGGTGGACATTTGATTGACCGATAGTTTCGGCTTTTAGTAGCGCCGTAAAATGGTTTAAAATAACTAGAAAATATAATTTTAACATTTTTTTTTAAAATTTGTGATGATTCGTCCATCTCTATCTAAAACAGTTTTGGAGTACTCGATTTCATTCGCTCGTGTTAATTTTGGCCTAATAGAGTTTCTATCGTTAGCATTCATATTTGACTGCTCGAACAAAAAAAATTCTTTACCCCTATCGATGATAGCTTCATTGTATGTCGAGCTGAGATTGATTGTAGGTGTAAAAAGCCGCCACCAAACATTTAAGCCACTCGAAGGCAACTAGCGTTTTGGTCCAAATCAAGATTTATCTCCCCCAACTGCCAAAATGGTACCTTAATTTATCATCAACTAACGAACATTATATGTGAATGAATGCATAGAGGTAACAATGGGCTCAGGCCGCACGCCTGCTTGAGCTCACAATAAACTGAGCTCAATTTTTGGCTAGGTGAGTTAAGCCGAACCCAGCCCATATATATATATATATATACATATATACACACACAATCACTGCCTTAATAATCTCCAATCAGAAATAACAATATAATTCAGCAATGCCATATCTATAGCAATCTTGATCTCCCGGTAGGCAAGATAAAAGCTTCCCACCACTACTGACGCGACAAAAGAACCTTAATTATGGTTATCTAAAATGGTCATAAATTCAGAGAATCATAACTAGAGTTTTCTTGACACGTTAGCTGTATGAAATTTTTATCCTGCCCACTAGTACAAGAGATCAATTCTAATATATAATTTGTAATTATACATTGGCACAAAATTAAACAAACTATGCTCGGTCTCAGTTAAAATTTTAGAATATTGAAAATACACAAATAGGAAACATCAGAAGTATATCCAACAATCTATGGCTTGACATCCACTATCAAAACTGAACTAGATCAAAGTAGAGTATAATACTAATGGACTTTAGATATCTATTCCATTATCAAACTAATGTGGAGGGAGGGGACGGCTTTTCTGAAGACTACAAGAATGCTTCATTCAACTAAAGCATTGACAATCATAAATATAAATCTCTCGTCTTTGCATTGCCCAAACCCTCTTGTGGACCTACAGATGACCGAGTTCTTCTCTAGAGGACATGGCAGTATCAGATGGAGAAAGAACATACCACATTCAATCACCCAATGCAATCATGAGAATGAAAGATAAAGCAACCAGGCAACAAGGACTTAATTGCATTTGGTTATTCGGCCATTTTAAAATGGATAGATTCCTCTGTGGTTGGCTGCCAAGCATTTTGTTTACAATTTATCATAAACTCCAATGAAAACATATAACTCAAATTTCAGCCAAAATCTTTTTGTTTTTTCCAAAAAGGCATCACAACCCAATAAAGGAGAAAAATAAATCATGGCTAGGACTTCAACTTTTGCTCGAGTAATTCCCTTTTACTTGTTAAAGGAATAAGTTGCTCGGTAAATTCCCAAAGCTTTTGAGTATTGGTCATCAGAAACAGGGAAAGAACAAGAAAAAAAATAATGTGTTCCTATCAGGTTTGTAAGCGTACATAATCACAACGTTGGAGCGTTGAGTTTCTTGAATAGTCACCTAAAACCTTGTTTTAGTGAAGTTCAATGATGCGCCAATTCATTGGCTATCATTCACGGCATTCACATGGAAAAAGGTAGCATCAACCTCCTCTCCCATTTCTTTGCAAGTTTCTGTCGTGAAATGCTCAAAGATACAGGAAGAAAGATAGCAAGGCATATAATGATATCCAGTAATGTCTTCAGCATAGGGTAATATGATGATAACAGAAGCATACTAAACAACAAGGCCCAAAAATAGCCACTGCAACATCAATCCTGCATGATTTTAAAGCAATATATAAATATAACATAAATGATTAAAGACAATTTAGAAAGTGTGAAACTATATGGGAGTTTGATGCAAATGGTCTATTACATTTACAAGCCAAAATCTCTAGTTTAGATCTGTTGTCTAATTTGTTGTCCACTTAATTAATTATTGACTCGTCACTTTAAATTAACATGTCATCAATTTGGTGGGTTATTGGTGAACTTATTGAGGGTAAATTTAGATGACATATTAATTTAAAAATTATGTATCAATAATTAATTGGGTAGACAGCAAATTGGACGTCAGATCTCAACTCTAAAATCTCATGGCGTTCTTCAAGGTACAAACCGTATAGGATATGGTTTCCAAGCCTCATGTCTCATCTTTCTCCCAGAAAATTACAATTCAATCAAATCAAATAAAGATAACAACGGATTTCCTTGCTATAATTTTTGGCCTTTTTTGGTTATTAATTTCCTTGTATTGTTGAACTCATTGGTTCACCTGCTATTCTTGACCAAAAAGTGCAAGGTTCTGACAAGTGATAACTCATCATATGCATTACGACATGAGGCAAAAAATTCAAAATAAACTAAAGTAACTTTTATGCATTTTTTATACGAGTAAATTTAAAGTTCTAGAATACCATCAGGTTTATTTGTCCATAGTTTCTCATATAATCATACATTTTGATTGTTTCCATTTGATATTCATGTTTTATAATGAAAGAAAATAATAATGGATAAGAGCATGAAAAAGGAAAGATGATGTGCCATTTGCACTGATATTAGATTATAATGACCATTGAAGGAAAGAGTTGCGACTAAAAAACAAGAAGAAATGTAATTGCTCAATTGCATAACTTCCAACTCCTCCAGGATCAAATGGGCTAGGTCGTGCAAGTAAGGCTCAGCTATAAATTTTAGTTCTTTATATGATGGGGCTAGGATTCAATAAGTGCTCTAATGTTTCTCAAGCTTCAGGATCACGGATAAAACTTAGCAAAGACCTAGAATAACCCCATATACCAAAATGCAGGAAATCTTTAAAAAACGTAGGCATACAATGTACAAAAACTTTGATAGTTAATCTCTAAAGATCAGGTGTCTTAACCATCCAACCATAATTATAGATTCATAGGACATATGCAAGCTCATACTTCACTAGCAACACACGTATCAAATTCAATATTAGCAAAAAAAAAAAACATTTGAAGAGGAGCAAACAGAAGTGAATTTTTTAGATGAGTAACTTAACATAGTATCAGAGAGGAGGCAAAATCCTGAATTCAAATCTCACAACAACCTATTTATGAAAATTGTGTACCTGCAAGCTTGAAAACTTGGACTCTTCAATTTGAACAATGTACACGACACAACATAGGTGTTAGGAAAAATATGGGTTTAAGGTTGGCTCCCAACTAAAGTTCAATTGAGAAAAAATACGACTAAAAATTTATGTGGTTCACTCAATTTAGGCTACGTCAACTGACAAGTATATGATAATTTCACTATTTTAAAGTGAGGATTACAACTTCTCCATCGTAGAAAATCTCTATCAGGGTCATCTTCCATCGTGCTGTGAAGTCTTCTTTGATAATATTAATAGCAGAAGATGGTGGCTCTTCTGTTGTTAGCAAATCTAGAGATTAATATTAAATAGATAAGGATAACAAATGAATAGATAACTATATCATTTTATCTGGCACAATGTTGAATATCTGGAAACTTAGGCCCCAATAAGTCTATGCCAAATGTTGATATTGGCTCATCAATCTCTGAATTTAGAGAGGCATCATTCTCACTGAATACAGTCTTTCAGGAAGAAAGATCAATGGTTTCTGACTGTTGAATCTATCTTCTACAGAACACATAAAAATTAAGATATATTTACAATTAATAAATATTTATAGAATAATGCAACAATCAATAAATAAGTAGAAATGTGATAAAATGAAAAAAGAAAATTAGAAATCAATAAGGTATTATATGAAACTGTTGGATTAATTAAGAGAAATAATAAAGATCCCATAACTATCTGGATATAATAACATATAATGTCCCCTAACTTTAAACTTCATGCTTAGGATTCCAAGACTCAAAGACCAAAGTTTTCACTTCGCCAAAGTCATACAAAAATATAAAATATAATAAAACAATTATCCATAATTGGATGATAAGAAATCAATTGCATCACCCAATGACATATAGTTGTGATAGGAAGGCTATGAGATGACTTTGTGTTCTTCATGACATGGACTTGAGAGAGGGATAGATATTTATTTATGTCCCTGATGAGTCACGGCACTCAGACCTAAAGAGCTGACTCCATATAATGCAGCTAAGTGCCATTTCCTTAGATCCTCAATTATAATATGAACATGAAATTACAACAAAACAATATATAAAAAAAAAAGGTATGGATTAGAACAAATTTCTTAATGTTTGCGACTAAGAGTGGAGCAGAACAAATTTCTAAATGTTCTATTCATCAATAATATAAAAAGATGGCCATATAGCTCTTCTTCGAAGTAGCACTAGTATTGGCCTTAACATGGATTAGTTCACAATCTACGTCATGTAATATTAAAAGCTGCTAAACTAGGATCAAAATAACAGCTAAAAGTTTTACTTTAAAATCTTATTACTTTAATTTGCAAATACTATATGAGAATAAAAAAGGCACTTATTATCCTTTTGACCTACCGAAGGCTGATCTTCTAGTGCTTGTTTACGTCTTCATTGTCCTCTTGGTTGTTCCTAATTGCCTGAAGGCTGAAGTAGTTCATGGGAGGTCTTGGACTGATCGATTACATCTCTCTTCTCTATGAGCAAAACTTCGAAGGCTGATCCTCTAACTTTGACGTTAGCCCTGGGTCTCTTTCCATTGCTCTTGGGAAGTTCTGTTTTGCCATTTCTTTTGACTACGTTTTTCAACTTCTCTTTCACCTTCTGGCCTCTTCCGCATTCATATACGTCTATGCACGAGCAATTGGCTGAATAACAACTTCAGGGGAAATTCAGTGAGGATAAAATAAACTTGCTTAATCAGCCCTCCAGGAACTGATATTGTTCACCTTCGTAATGTATGGAACAAGTAATATGGAACTTCTACAGTATAACTTTGATGCTCAAGTCACTAAATGGAGTAAAAAATAGAACACTAGTGTATCTGCATTAAAAATTGTGTACCTGTAACATGTTTCAGCAAGTTGCATATGTAGGGGTTAGAGTCCTCAATATACAGAGTTTTCTTTTATCTTGGGTCCATCTTCTTATAAGATGACAATATCAATAAACTATCAAGTTTCTGACAAGGATGTTACATTAAAGAGCATGTTTGGCTAAGCTTAAAAAGTTCACTTGTAAGTTAAAAATTAAGTTTGAAAACAATAATCTTTTTATTAGTGAAAGCAAGAAATTAGTAAGTCACTTATTTCGACAATACGGCATTAGTTACTTAAAAAATAATTTTTTTCAATTAAAAGTAATAAAAAAGTAAGTTATGCACACATGTTTGGAGACAAAGGTTACTTAAAAAAGTGACTTATTTTTAAGCTTAGCCAAGCACGCTCTTTGTTTTGTTTACTCTGAATAGACTAAGGGGTCAGGGGAATATGCTGAGAGGCATTACACGAAATGTTCATAAATAGATTCTTAAGATTAATGGATGTACTGACAGTGTAAGCCCCGATCCAGATGTTTCGGAACCAAGTGATGATATATATGGGTCATGGATTACATCTATAACAATTTTTAGACATTATATACTGTATCCCAAAGAATGTCATTGACTACAAAAGTGCATACATGGATTCTGTTTCAACATATTATTACAAGCATTTCGATGGAACTCTATTAAAATCTAAGGAAATGATGCCCGATGTGCCTTTAAAGCCACACGAAGGCATGAACAATGTGGGATTATTGTGGGATTCAGATGTGATCCTTCCAATCCACACCTCTTCCATAGCATCCCATTTCTCTGTCGTATAGAACTCCACGAAACTAGTGGATGCAATTGAGCAGAACTTGCCCTAAAACTAACTTGCAAGGGAAACATGCTCAATGTACTTGTAAAGTACAAGGTGCGTCTTCCACAAATCCATATTTAATTGTTATACCCATGTATTGGAAATCATTTGAAAATTGAAGGATGCAAATTATTAATAGATTAGCATTATTAACACAAGAATAGAGCATAAATTATGCATCCACAATCCACAGCAAATTTCGTGTAAGAATCTCCAATATTGATGAACCAACATAAGCAAACACAACAAAAGACACAAATAGATGCATGTATCTTTGTACATATGCATGTATCTTTGCATGTACAATCATGTTTGTGCATGCGTGTAGGCCTTACCAGGAGGAAAGAGAAGGTTGGGAGAAAACACAGTAAGAGCAGGCAATGCCAGTTTTGTGATTTGGGGGCTCGAGATGAACTTCATAAATTAGGCCCCCAAAATTGTATTATGCATGCAAAATATACATGTATTATGGTACCAATTGTTAACTTGTTAACTTAAAACTTAACTGTAAAACATATAAAAATAAAATAAAATAAAAATAAAAAAAGTATTATAACCTTTGTCTGATTCTCATTATTTTAAAAATATATATTTTTCTCTTTTTTCAACCACACATTCTTTAATAAAATAATATTACACCAATTCAAAAATTTTCCTTATTTTTTAACTACACATTCTCCATCAATTTGTTATTCCAAAATGCATTCTACACAAAAAAATTGGGCTCAAACAAGCTCATACTAAAAATTATTATTATAATCAAATAACATTGCCGGCAATGCTCCAAACTATCAATTAAATACTATTCACCTTGCGATTTTAGAGGCAAAAATATTAATCAAATTTGAATAATCCAACTATTCAACTATTTCTTTCTCAATTAATAACATAGCCAATTCATTCGGTTTTTTTGTGACATAGTTGATCAAAGATAAGTCTTGATCAACTTCAATTTAGAGATACTTTTTTCTATAGATGCAAGTGTAATCGGTATGGTTAGCAAAATTTTGTAAATAGTATAAGCATTAGAGAAATAACCATTCAATGTCTTCAATAATTGTAACACTTCAATTGCTCTCATTGCTTCACTTGGTATATAGCAATTCAAGACAAGTAACTCCAAATATAGATCATCTCCATTAATATGCGAACGTCCATTATATTCCAAATATTTCTCAAGATTCATACTCCTTAACCTCTCCATATAAAATAAAAATCCAAATGTCTCGTTATATTGTTTGAATTGTTCAAATTGAGTTTTTAGGGAAGATAGAGCTTAATCAATTATAAAAAGAAGAAGAAAACATGTGGATTCGTTGAATCACTCCAAATAAGGATATGGCTCCTCGAAATGCCAAGGTATTTTTAGCATGTCTTTTCACACTAGCGATTATCCTTGTTAACACATGTCTCCAATATTCTCTTTCTATATCGATCACTAATTGTACGCTTTTGTCACTTGTATTTTTTATTCGAAACCTGATTTCCCATTCAATCCAACTAGTCATACAACGTAAATGTTCCCATTTCCTTCATGACTTTTAATAGACCGGTGCAAATTATGTCAATCTTTGTATCTATCATTAACTAGTTGGCCAATTTTAGTAAAAGTTTTTAGTGTTTTATACAACTTGCAGCAAAAGCAAAATATCATGTCTATAGATACTGAATATACTAGCCATACTGTATCATTTGTCTGCCCATTTGGTAGTAATCGTTTATATAGTAAGAATCAAAATGTCTATTTGGAAAGAAGATGTCATCAACTTCTTTTAGACCCATTTCAACTAAATAATCCCTCATAACAACCAATTTTAATTGTTGAATATGAATTTAAATTATATATGAAAATAAATTTAAAAGCAACCATTAGATAAATCCCTAAATTGCCTCAGCATTTCCCTCCCATTCCATTCTTCTCTGCATTTGCATGAAGCAAAATTTAATTTTCGACCAGGAGAAGGACTTTTGGCTAAATCCATTCTAGAAGTGGACAGACATGAATAAGTGGGAGATCAAAATCTTTCATCTCTATACATCATTCTAGAAGACTCAAGCGCCTAAGGTTCTACATTTCTTGTACCAATCCATGCACCGATATCTCATTAAGAGACATCAAAATCAGTTCTGTTAACAGCATAATAAAGGCTAAACCATATTGCAAAAGCATTGGAGAAGGACCAGTAGAGTTATTTTACCAGATAATTGCTTAAATTAACCCCCTTTTTTTTGTTCTTTGTGCATACATAAGTTTGTACCATGTTTTTAATTTGGCACCTGTAAATTATGTCTAACACCCATAAATTGCACCGCTACAACATCTAAAATTCCTAAAATTCTTACAATTGACATGTACAGTAAACCTCCAATGAGTCAGATTTGTTTTTGTCTTTCTACTAATCTTAATCTCCAAGTGAAGAGTTCGTAATTAATATATAATAGATCGATGTTCAAGTTTTATATCGATTCTCCGACAATAAATTATCAAAAACCACTCTTTGCTTTGAGTTACAGTTGAATGCATGAGGAAAAGTGGAAAACAAATACTACCCAGTACGGCAGTACCCAGAAACTCCATCACCTACTATAAAGACAAATTTCAATAAAATAGCCGTATTCAATCCACTTAATCTGAGAAACTGTTCATAGCAATAAAATAGAGGAATGCATAGAAATCAGATTTTATACCGATAGGCAGGTGTCGCCTTTCTGGTTCTTCTCGCACGCACCGGCACAGAGGAAGACGGGTAGGAATGAGGTATTAAAAAAAAAAAAATCTGAGGCCCTTTAATTTTTGGGATGCCTCACTTGCCTCTGCCCAAAACCGGCTCTGAGCAGGGTACTTGTGTTGGGATCGGATCTGGTAATCTCTGAGTTGCTCTACGAGTTATGTTCTTCTCTCAAACCAGCTTGCAATCCTGTCCGACCTTGGTACTGAATTGAATTAATTCCACCCGCCAATTGCAAATTGAACTGAGCTTAAAGTGGAATAAAAATTCGAATTCCAGCTTCGATTTGGCGGTTTATATCGAATCGAATTATGACAATGGATTGCCCACACTATTGAAATCTCTATTGCGACGAAATTGAAACAAAGTCCTGTAAATCATTTTTTCTTTTTTTTAAAGTTTTACCAATTTCAAAAGAGAGAAATGCTATTTTGCCCAAGTGGAATGACAAAAGGGGGTGCCCAAATGATATGGCACCCCCTATTGGAAGGAATTCACGTTATTTTGGAAGAATGTATTTTGAAATAGTAAATTGATGGAGAATATGTGGTTGAAAAAGAAGGAAAAGTTATTGATCTGATGAAAAATATTATTTTATTGAAGAATGTGTGACTAAAAATAAGTAGAAGAATGAAAATGAAAATTTTAATGTATAACAAACATGAGCCAAAATAGTTTAATTCTCGGTGGAG
>CAIGRO010209292.1:0-11035 GCA_903798355.1 Fraxinus baroniana | reverse complement strand
GACATCAAGATAACTTCTCTTAACCACATCCCACACATCTTTGGCTGTGTCAAACTGAACAAAGTAGGCCACAAGGGCATCGTTCATAGAGTTGATAAGCCAAGACTTAACGATAGCATCATCTGCTACCCATTCATCATAGCTACTATTATTTTCTTTCGGTATAGTTAGTTCATAAAAAATGTGGGTTCTTTTCTTCTGGTCAGTAATATGCATCTCCACTAATTTTGATTACATACGATAGTTAGTACCATCTAACTTAATGTGAATCGGAGATGATGTCTAACGAATTAACGATGTAACCACCATGTTATCAACCATTATTTTGAAACTCGTGCCGCAACCACGAGGGAATCACCCAGACAAGGTCGCGAATGGAGGCAGAGAAACTACAGGAATGGACAGCGAAACAGGGACAAAAAAAAAAGAGATTTGTGGAAGCACGAGTTTGTTTTACCCAATAGTGTTGGCTCGTTTAGTGCTCGCGTTGATTCGCACAACTGTGAAATGTACATTTTTACTCCTCAAACAAGGACAGCAAGTCAATAATTTTATCAAAGTGAGCTTCGTAGTTTGGAACAACTAGTTTGGTGGTCGACACCCATATTGAGAAAGCATCGACCGCCGAGAAGGCTTTAGCGGAAAAGAAGCCGAAGGCCGGGAAGAAACTCCCCCAAGGAAGGCACAGCTACTAGAGACAGAAAAAATAAAAAAAGGCAGCCGATGATGATGATACCAAGTCGGGAAGACGTCGCCGGCGTCTGGGTAACCGGGAAAAGTTGGAATCAGTGCCTATTAGGGTTCGGGTTACTGTAGCTCTGATACCAAGTCGGGATTTGGGAGGTAAAAAATGTTTTTTTATTAATAGATGTAAACCAAAAGTATATACAGGATGAAAGGAAAATTTACACTTTAGTCCCTAACAATAACAAAGACTACAAGTTGGTACATATAGTAATGTATATTTCAACTCAGTGCTAATGAATCTCCGGTGTCATGGTCTAGGTATCGCTTCATGTGTTCTCCCGTGGACGAGACAGAAGCTTGGACTTGGTTGGAGCTACATTGCTTGTGATTTTGAACTGACCATGAGAAAAAATTTGGTCTGCTTCACAATCATTATTGAAACTTGCAGCATTTATGGAAGAGGGTGGTGTTTTTGTCTCCTTTTCAGGCCAAAGCAAGAAATGCTGTGATTGAACTCGTGTGTAGAGATTATTGAAGGCAGATTTCAAGGCAATATGTCATTTTTGGAAGCCTTTAAAGTTCTTTATAACCATTTAATTATTATGATTTCCTGCCTTTTTATGGTTTAGTTACCATGTAAGTTCAAATTTGCCCCGTCTCTGTTGGACATGGCATTAACGTAGTATGTTATGATTGTAGAATGCACAATGGATCATATGAGTCTGATTGGATTGAGAGTTTTGCTGGTATCTTTCAAAGTCATCATCTCAACCCTCTATTTTATGGGGGAGGAAGGTGTTTTTGTCTTTGTTTAGGCCAAATCAGTGGGTGCTTTTTCTGGTGTTTCCTTGACATATGTGCAACTTGGTTGGATTGAGATTTTTGTTTGATTTTATTGTGGAACTACTGTTTTCCATGTACTTTTAGACGCTGTCGTCTACTCTTTTAGTTTTGTCTAGGCATAATACATTTCTTCTCTTATCACAAATTA
Source organism: Fraxinus baroniana (assembly GCA_903798355.1). Classification (NCBI taxonomy): domain Eukaryota; kingdom Viridiplantae; phylum Streptophyta; class Magnoliopsida; order Lamiales; family Oleaceae; genus Fraxinus; species Fraxinus baroniana. The sequence continues at coordinate 9,357 of CAIGRO010209292.1, read as the reverse complement.
GACATAAGGGAGATATTTGGGAAGTTAAGAAATCTGAGAATATTGTCAATTATCAGTTATATATGCCACTCACATATTCAGGTCTTGTAAGCTAGGATTTGTTTAGAGAATAAACAAAGGAATGGAAGGTGTGCACATATTTGATTATTTTATATTTTTATCCCTTCAGCTTTACTACAAACACTTCTCGGTCCAGTCTCCAGCTATTCAACCAGGCCAAAGGTCAATCAATCAGCTTATGTCCTCTTAACTTTTCATGTAAATAGAAATTTACTTGGTAAAGTTGGATTGAGACCCAGGGCCGTGGAGAGGCAAATCAACATGGAGGGTTTTTCACAATACTTAGCATGAATCATTTAAGATAATTTTTTAATCTGGACAGGAGAAATTTGGTTCATATTGAACTACTATCAAGGATGGATCTTGAAATTCGGTCTTTTCAGGTGCATGGTATTAGTTGTAAGAGTGAGAGAAGTTATAATTATGACAAAGAACCATACAGTTGTATTACTATTTTTTTGCTCATAATATTGGTATCATTTTTATCAATTTACATTATGAGACGCATTAAATGTACGTCAATCAAGATATAAATATTTGACATGGTTTTTGTTTGTAGTTATTTATTTGGTTCATATGATATTTACTGCTTTGATTTCAACGCTGCTGCTCATTTTTTGCTCACTTTCTATAGCAGAAAAATTGTCAATTGCTTATAATTTTATTCAATCATAACTCAGGAAAATGTCAAGACAAAGCATCCCCAGTTACTCTATGAGTCAAAGTTGTACAGATTACTACAAGGAGGAAGTAATTATCTTTGTCATTATTCAAACTGCTGGTCATCATTTTTCTTTTTGGATATTATTTTAAATTAGCTTGATATCATTACACTTTTCAATTTTGGTAGCTGGAATTCCAAGGGTTAGTTGGTTTGGAGTTGAGGGAGACTATAATGCCCTTGTGATGGACTTATTGGGACCTAGTCTTGAAGACTTGTTTAACTTCTGTAGTCGGAAGCTTTCTCTCAAGACAGTTCTAATGCTTGCAGATCAGATGGTAGGATATTGTTTTTGCTTTTGTGTTTGGTTTAGAATATAAGACATTTTTATGCTTCAATTTTTGCCTGGCAATCTCTTTTATTTTCAGGTTAACCGGGTTGAATTTGTTCATTCTAAGTCATTTCTGCATCGGGATATCAAGCCTGACAACTTTCTCATGGGCTTGGGAAGGCGTGCAAATCAGGTGCCCATGTTTTTCTTTCTTATTTTGAAGATTTCCTCACTTTTATTATAACTGTCTGTTTTAATGATCTATGGTGATTCGTCCAATTACACACAGGTGTATGTTATTGATTTTGGACTTGCCAAGAAGTATAGAGACTCCTCAAATCAACACATTCCATATAAGTAAGCTCTCTTGATGGTTGTGTTATGTGTTTTTGAAAACTCTAACTGTAATTATTCTGCATTTTCTGTATTTTAAGGCCTGATGTTATTCTACGCAGAGAAAATAAAAATCTGACTGGAACAGCCAGATATGCAAGCATGAACACCCATCTTGGCATTGGTATGCAAATGAATTATTTTGCTTTTCCTTGAACATTTGATAGAACTTATTTGATAAGTTATTGATGTTATGTCTGGTTTGGCTCTGCTACATTTACCACTGAATAGAACAAAGTCGCAGAGATGATTTAGAATCACTTGGATATGTTCTCATGTATTTCTTAAGAGGAAGGTATCGATATGTATATTTGTCATGTTTTGTTTTTCTCTATCGTTCTTATAATATTGCTACTTACTTCCTTTCAAAATATGTAGTCTCCCATGGCAGGGGCTGAGAGCTGGAAACAAGAAACAGAAGTATGAAAAAATTAGCGAGAAGAAAGTTTCGACCTCTATTGAGGTAAAACGTTTCACCCTCATGCTTTGGCCATGTACGTATTTCATGACAAGACTGACATTGAAGCTCACTTTTTCTTTAGGCTTTGTGTCAGGGCTATCCTACAGAGTTCGCTTCGTACTTCCATTACTGTCGTTCACTTAGGTTTGATGATAAACCAGATTATGCTTATCTGAAGAGAATTTTCCGTGACCGTTTTATTTCTGAAGGTGTTTGCATTTTTGTTAGCCTCACAATATACTACTTCATTTAAGTGATGTCTGTTCTACGGTATATTCATGCTTACACCTTTCTCCTTCCTGCAGGTTTTCAATTTGATCATGTATTTGACTGGACCATTTTGAAATATCAGCAGTCACAACTTGCCAATCCTCCTCCTCGTGGCCTTGTACGTAACACCGATCTCTTGACTTACCTTTGTTAACCCCAATAGACAAAACATGACGGTTATGTTGGGACAGGGGGCTGCTGGAGCAAGTTCAGGGATGCCTCGTCCTAATATTGACAGCCAGTCAGGTAGGTCTTGGGCATTTGTTTGTTTCATATCAAGTTTCTTTATAGTGCATTGTAAGTCTAGATTCACTGTGCATCCATCTGTTCACAAAGTTAACTATTTGTCCAGAGTGAATCATTTCCATTGCAAGAAGAATTTACATTTTTATGGAACTGTATTTTTCCTGTAAGATGAGTTGCTTCTATATGCTCGGGATATAATTTTATTGCAGGTGGTGAAGGAAAGGCATTGGATCGGTCTTCTGAAGATGCTACTCGTGGCAGAGACTTGTTGAATTCTCGAAGCTTATCTAGACAGAAAGGTCCACTTGCAAATGACTCGTCCATGGGTTATGAGGTGAGACATTTCTTCTCGTGTGTGTGTGATGTGTTGATTTTTGTTTGCTTCTCAGAAATAAGGCAAATGTTGGGAAAAACTGAACTTTTCTCATTATCATGGACCTTTCAATTTTTAATTTAGCAATGGTGGAGTGTATATTGGGTTCAGTTATAGCACACTGTGATGAGTCAAATCACGTGATCCGTTAGATTAATGACATGGCTTATACATGTTTTGTGCTGGTGACTTGGGATTGAGCAGCATAGTAGACTTCCTTTGCCTTAATCTTCCACATACTATTCCAAACACCAAAGAGTTGTAGTTTATTCTGTTTTATGATTATCATGGATTTGGCTTTTGAATGACTTTGGGGGTTTAAGGATTTTGTTGTAATTTTAGGGCTTATTCTTTTCTTGTTTTATGTCACGGAACTAGTTTTCTTACACTCAAACAACTAGACACAGTGCGGCCTTAACGTTTCCAATTCTTGTCCCTTACGAGAAAACGTTAAGTCGGCCTTTCAACAGACGAATAATCTAATCGAGTAGGGCTAAATTACTACAACTTTGAGTAGAGGATTTGAAGTAAGAAAATATGGAAATAAGTAATGTTGGGGGAAACTTTCTCTTTATAGAAATCACTTTAATCCCATGAATTATATGGATTGTATTACATGAATTCTATGAATTGCATGAATTCTACATGAATTCCAATGAATTAATTTACAAAGAGACTACATCCCAATTTATAGGCAAAATCCTAGCAAGTGTCTTGGAACCAATGATCAAGATGAATTTTCATCCAAAAGTCCTAATTGGATGCAAGTGGTCTTAAACCTCTTAAGACCACGAGGAAGTAAAGTTGGAATTTGCTTTATGCAAGTGGCGTGTCTCTACAATTCCCACATGCACTAGATATGTCCCTTTTATAGTGGCAAAATTGGCTTTTGCTTCTTCCTTGGCAATTCTTGCAAGAGGCATAAGTACTAACTTGAACTAAATGTCCCAAAATATCCAGCCTACAGCTCACGGTATTTCTCCCTAGAAAACCACTTTGTTGTGCTGGGAAATTTGCACATGTCATGCCCATGTCATGCAGCCTGCAATCTGTGTGTTGCTATGCTGCTTGTGTCCTATTATGACTGCAGTCTGTGTCTGGCCATGTCCTGACTGCGTCCTGGGTGCTTCTTGGGATTGCCTGCCTGTGTCGCATTCCCTGCCTACACACCTAAATTTCCTAGACACGACCTGGACACGATGCCGACACCATGGACATCAATTATTCCCCCATCGCCATGTACTTCTGAAGCTTAAACCTAATTAACCACAGTCTACTTCATTTTCCTACTTAGTACCATGACACTCCCGTGTCATGCTAAATCTCAAGTCATCACCTTGCGATCCGTCACATTTAGAATAGGAAAATTGTGAATCTAATTTAGCTGAAAGTGTCACCTTAAGGAGAGTTTCAGCCGACACCTCCATTTCAAATAGGCTCATGGCTAAGAGCGGAAAGATTCGGTTGTAGGAGTGGGACAAATGGAAAAAATCTCGCAAATGAAATTGAAGTGCGGTAATTGTAAGGGTAAAATTAGAAGTTCATCCAAGTAACACCTATTTTTTAAAGTTATGAACAATTTACAAATTTAGGGTGTGTTTGAGCCATATAATTTTAGAAGAATGTATTCTGGAATAGTAGATTGATGGAGAATGTGTGATTGAAAAAGAAGGAAAAGTTATTGATATAATGAAAAATATTATTTTATTGAAAAATGTGTGGTTGAAAATGAGTAGAAAAATGAAAATGAAAAAAATAATGTAGATCAAATAGGGGCTTAGTTTCAACCTGTTCTTTACCCCATATGTACACCTGCCATTTATAATATGTAAAAATAGTTTGAGCCACATTATTTTGGAAGAATGTATTCTGGAATAGTAGATTGATGGAGAATGTGTGGTTGAAAAAGAAGGAAAAGTTATTGATATAATGAAAAATATTATTTTATTGAAAAATGTGGTTGAAAATTAGTAAAATAATGAGAATGAAAATTTTAATGTGTACCAAACAGGGACTTAGCTTATTTGGAGTTTGTATGGGGATGGTTTTTTCTAAAATTATTTTTCTCCAAGCCCATTTTTAATCGCACATTCTTAATAATAATATCATTTTTCACGTGGTCGAAATCTTTTACCTACTTTATAACTACATATTTTCCAAATAAATCATTTTTCGCCGAGAAAAATTCACCTAAATAAACACTTAACAAGTGAAATGGCCAATGCTTAGGAAGCACCGACATGGACACGAGTGTTGGACATGACTTGTACACGCGTTGGACACAACACGGATACATAATTTTTCAAAAAAATACCTACACGTCCTGATTAAAATAATATTAATTATTTTTATTTTTTTCATTTTTTTTTTGTGTTGTAAGCTAAATTTTCTTGTTAATTCTAGTGTTTCAATGATGTATTCAGAACGTGTCGACAATGTATGTCTCGGTATGTTGGTAACATAATCAACTGTACAAAATCAAAAAAATGATTTTATTATTCGTTTTTTATTTTTATATTGTAAACTTTTTTTTTTTTTTTGGTTATTCGAGCCTGTCAATAATGTATTCACTATTCAGGACGTGTCTCAGTATGTTGGTAACATATCCACCTGTACCAAATTAAAAAATAATATGGACGTATCACCCATTGGTGTCCAAGACAATGTATGCCCCGGCATGTTTCCATTACGTCGGAAATGTGCCTAACCGTATAGATCTTAAAAAAAAAATTAAAAAAAATTGAACTCGCTACCTAACATATTCGATACGTGTTGAGTCCAACCCTTCTCGACATGAAGGGTGTCGGTGCATCTTTGGTCCATGCCTTTCTTTTTCTACTTTGAAGTCCGCGAATGTATGCCATGTCGTCTACTAAAATGAAGCATTATCGTCGGACTCACTGCATGTTACAAATGAATGATAAATTATTGCAATGCTTGATTGAAAAAAGCGAAAGGTTTGTGATAACTGAAAAAAAGCCTCAAAGTAAAGTTTCTCGAAGAGGCCCCATTTTAGACATTTGAAGAGGTTGGCCGGGAGATTGGGAATCGAAATGTGAAATCTTCTCTGGTTCTGATTGGCTCCCTATTTATTTTATAATTGCTTGGCTTTCTTTTGCATTTACCGAGATTGTGCTTATTTTGTTCATAATTTCATGTTACACTGGCTAATGCTTTGTGCAGATATCTAGTTCTAACATTGGATCTTCAAGGAGACCTGCCATTTCTAGTAGTCGTGATCCACTGGCTGCCAGGAATAATGCAAGCCCTGGAGCACTCCGGAAAATCTCACCCCTAGTCTCCATGGATCACAAGCTCACATCTTCTACCAGAACCATAAAGGACTTCAAATCCACTCTCAAGGGTATGAAGAGCCTCAGCTTAGGTAATGACGAGAAGGTGCATTATTAGCGATTGTTTTCTCCATTTATTGTACATATTCGAGCTATAAACTTGGGAGAATCTGTACTTCTGTCTTTTAAGGAAACCTGGCTGACGATATATTTAAGAATTGTGCAAAAAACACACAATGACGAAGAGGTACTGAAGATCTTGGTTTTTTTTTTTTTTCATGTGTGCAGCGAAGTGTCTGTTTTTTTATATCTTTAGTTTTCCATAAGGAAAATGTCCACATTTGAGACAATGGGATGTCACCATTTGTAATGAAGCAATCACAACACCAATCTGTAGTCTGAATTTGGTGATCGGCTTGTATATTGCTCCACGGGGGACATTCTACATTAAATCAATTTTAATTATGATGATTTTTTTCTGGTCGAGCTTATATTTCGAAGGATTATCAATTATGGTTTTGCATTTTTGATTCTGAGTAGCAGACTCTGAGTTGATTCTGAAGATCCCTATCGACCTTATCATAGAGTGGAGACTATTCTGAATCTAAATCGTTAATGATTTTGGTGTGTGCTCATACAGACCCCCGACATAGAGCTTAGAGTCGCCTTGACCCAAATTGGCTCAAGCCATTATATATTGACATAGACGCTATTTCTTAAACGACAAACATGGTCCTCATTTATGTCTCTTTACCAGTTAGCATTTCTTTTGGGATGTTGTGTTGTGTTTATTTCTTCTCTCTTTCAGTCCGATTTGGGGATATTTGCTGTTTGTCTGTTGCTTTTACAGCTAATTCTAATTATTCGATTTTGTCTAGGATGTAACACCTGTAGTTGTTTCTAGGACAGTGACTGTTAAGGATTCAAAGAGTGGTGAATTGATTTACTGTGATAGGTTGTTTAAATGGAAAATATTATTTTATTGAAAAATGTGTAGTTGAACATATGTTAAGGATCATGTACTAGAAAACACGAGAAATCCAAATTTCTAAAACCAGAAAAGTGTAATCCACCACTCCAATTCATCAAAGGACCTTGAATATTTCATATGATACTATAACTTGTGGGATTCTTGGATTATTAACAACTCAACAATCCTTCAAAAAACCACCAAAAAAATTTCAAAAAAATATGTATATAAATTCAAGAACCACCCAAGAATTAATATTTAAAACCTCATCGACGACATGGGTTCCTATTTCTCAGCAATATTTTCACCATCGAGACAATTGTTTGAATCCCGTGAAACCATTTCATCAATAATAAAATCACCACCATCCATGAACCACATGATTGCACGTTTCCTTGATCCAGCTGAAGCTTTTTTTGAAAGAACCCTTCATTTTTCCTTCCATGGAATACGCTGTGTAACTTGCAATTCTCTTTTTCCTCTGTAACTCAGGGTCGTTTAAACTCCAAGTTTTTGAAGAAGAGAAACCCTTATTCTTTTGTTTATTGATCTTGGCTGGATTATGATCTAGATAGTGTAATGGGAGAGGAGTTATGTGAACTGATGATGATCCATATGAAGAAGAAGCTGTAGTGCTGAAACTCCTCAGATCTTGCATGCTGGTTGGGCCTCCATTAATGGAGTTGTACTTCTCTATCTGCTCTCTACTGGATTTAGATCTACTGAATTTCTCCATACAAAAATCAAGAACATACACGCAGAGAGATAGAGAGAAAGAGAGGGATCATATCTTTAAATAGCATCCACTAGATGTTATAAAAGTGATTAGGATATGGCTAAATAAATTGAAAATAAATTTGGTTCATTTTTATTTAGAACTTGTTTGGTTTAGATAAAAAAATCAAATTTTTAGTATATTTTGATAAAAGTTGATGGAATGCATGGTTAAAACGTTGTGAATTATACAAAATGTATGGTTAAATTATTTGTTATCTTTGATTTAGATTTTAATCAACTTTTTCAGTAGAACTAAACATGGCTTTATTCGGTTCACGACATTGTAACCCACGAGTAAAGGTTGTGTTTATAGACGTTATTTATTATACGCGTCTAACCATTTTTTATTTTTTTTTCCCTCTTAATAAGTGTTTCCATGCCTTTCTTCCTAAGAAATCCTTAATGAGGTTTGCCAAAATATGAGATCTAACTACCATAATAATTAACAGTAAAAAAGCATGCTAGGTTCAAGATTTAATGCCATCTGATCATTAAGGTATTTTGATATATTGAACTCGAGAGAACGAAGAAAGATAAACGTGTTATGGACTACATGTCTAATTCAAAGTACCAAATATCTTATAAAAAAAAAAAAAAACAATCCTTTTTACCTCGATAGACCCGAGAATAAAAAATCACCACCTCGAAGATAAGAACACAATCAACCGATGCCAAATTCTCAATCATAATACCTCAACATTTGTTACACACAGTATTATAGATAATTTTTATACAATACATCATTTGGATTAGATTGTACGCGTATTAAATTAATCCAGTCGACTTTCACTGTGGAGACTAACGCTCTACTCGAGGACATAGTTTAAATTACCTGATGTACTCTAAAAAGAGGAGTAAGCAGAACTCTACTGGAGACCATCGAGCCATTGGCGAAGCCGGAAGAGGATTTTTCGGTACGAACCTCTTATGGATGAGGAAACAATTGCTGGAGCATGACCGTTGACACAAACGGAATGCATCACAGATACGAGCATGGAATGGAAAAAATGGAGGTTCAGTTCCTAAACAAAATCAGAATACTAGAGCTGAACTTGTTGAGCATGGTTACTTCTTCGGAACCCTCACAGACCCAAATCAACCAGGAATGCTCCCGAGGTTTGTCTGCAGATTCGGTTGGTTTGCACCGTTTACCCACGAGGAAATCAGGAAGGCTCTTGCAACGCGTGAAAGGTACCAGGTCGTCCAGATGCAGCATTTTACCGACGAAATTGGGATCACATGTGGTGGACTTCTGATTGAAGGTAATGATGCACGAATCATGCTTGGTCTACAACATGGTTGACAACTTTGTTTACAGCATGTCAGCGGCATTATTGTGATTGGACAATTTAAACATAAAGTTATTTTTGTAGCCAACTGTTTGTTGTCAACACATCACGTTGTCATCCTAAATTGTACAAATAGCAATTCCATGATACACTTGTGGGTTTTTACCAAAAGTCGAAAGTCCCATATATATATCGTGATGACTATTTGGTCTCACGTGAATAACTAGAAAATAG
>CAIGRO010209267.1:0-11168 GCA_903798355.1 Fraxinus baroniana | reverse complement strand
TCACATATCTATGGATGTCACTTTCGTTGAGTCTCTTCCTTATTTTACCCAAAATTCCCCTCAGGGGGAGAAACACAGCATTGATGGGAATTTTTGGGAAACTGCACCACTCTGACCTGTGTCACCCATTGAGGAACTTAGACCGTCAATATCTGAAAAAATATCTGAAAAAAACTCATCTACTGATTTTTCCTCTTCTCCTGATGTTCCACAACAAGCTGACTCTCGTGAGCATCCAAGTTTAATGACAGGGGGAGACGAACAACTTGCAACAAAACCAGAGCTACGTGTTTATTCTACGAGGAAAAACCCAGAAATGGTAGAACACTTCACAGTTCAGCAGCTGAACCATGAATCTGATCTGAACTCGGGTAATTTCCTCATCCCACAAGATGAATCTACTAATGATTTAGAAATTCCTATTGCACTCAGAAAATGAGTTAGATCTTGTACACAACATCCTATTTCCAACATTATTGGATACAGTCACCTATCCAAATCAGTTCAAGCACTTGCTGCAAATTTGTCAACATTTGAGATACCAAAATCTATCCAGGAAGCTTTGTCAATTCCGGAATGGAGAAAGGCAGTCGAGGAGGAGATGACAGCCTTGAATAAAAACAAAACATGGCAAATTGTGGAAAAACCTAAGGGCAAGTCTACAGTTGGATGTAAATGGGTGTTTTCAGTTAAATATAAGTCAGATGGCTCCGTAGAACGGTATAAAGCCAGGCTAGTAGCAAGGGGATATTCTCAAACATACGGAGTTGACTATCAGGAAACATTTGCTCCAGTTGCTAAATTGAACACAGTAAGAATACTTTTGACACTAGCAGCAAATTTAGATTGGAAACTTCAACAACTGGATGTAAAAAATGCATTTCTTAATGGTGACCTGGAAGAAGAAGTATACATGGAACTTCCCCCTGGGTTTGATGAAGCGAAGGTTCAGGGAAAGGTCTGTAAACTGGAAAAATCATTATATGGGCTAAAACAATCTCCACAAGCTTGGTTTGGTAGGTTCATGAAAGCAGTATGTCAACAAGGATACAAACAAGCTCAATCTGATCATACTATGTTTTATAGGAGCTTAGGCGGAAAAATCACCATCCTAATTGTCTATGTAGATGATATAGTCCTTACAGGTGATAACTATGAAGAAATGGAGAGACTGAAGAAAGCCCTTTCTACTGAATTTGAGATGAAAGACCTATGCCCTTTACGAAACTTTCTTGGCCTGGAGGTTGCAAGGAATAGGAGTGGAATTTCTATTTCACAGAGAAAATATGTCTTGGATCTCTTAGGAGAAACGGGTATGTTAGGAATCAAGCCAGTGGATGTGCCTATAAATCCCAATCATAAACTGGGAGAGTGCGTGGAAAGCACACCTATTGATAAGGGAAGCTATCAGCGCCTGGTAGGTAAGCTCATTTACTTATCACATACTAGAACTGATAATGCTTTTGCAGTTAGCTTTGTGAGCCAATTCGTGCATGCTCCATTTAAGAAGCATATGGAAGTTGTGTATCAAATCTTGAGATACTTAAAAGGGACCCCGGACTTGGACTTTTCTTCAGAAAGAACGTGGACAGATCTATTGTAACCTTCACTGACGCTGATTGGGCAGGATTAATAGTGGACAGAAGATCCACAACTGGGTACTATACCTTTGTGTAGGGAAATCTAGTCACTTGGAGGAGTAAAAAGCAACCAGTTGTAGCTAAAAGCAGTGCTGAAGCGAAATTCAGGGCCTTGGCACATGGGATTTGTGAAATTATGTGGTTAAAGTTACTGTTGGAAGAGCTTGGCATTCAGGAAAATAAGCCTATGAAAGTGTATTGTGATAACAAAGCAGCTATTGCAATGTCCTGTTCATCACGACAGGACAAAGCATTTTGAGGTGGATAGACACTTTATCAAAGAGAAGATAGAAAATGGGACCATATGCATGGTGTATTTGCCCTCATCTGAACAAGCTGCTAACGTTTTGACAAAGGGGTTATTTAAACCAATATTCGAAAAGATGGTGGACAAGCTAGGATTGTTTAACTTCTATCATCTAGCTTGAGGGGAAGTGTTGAAGATTCCAGAATATTTGGTGGTTTATTGTAATCAATTTATTATAGACATTGACATATTATTTCCTTAGTTAGGGATCTTGTATATATTTTATTCTTTGGTATGTTTCTCTATCCCTATAAATAGGGTTGTACTCGGTTGAAGGAATATATAATTGCTTTCCTCTATTATTTTCCCTATCTCTCTCCCCAGTTTCATGAATATTTGATATCATTTGCACTAGTAATACAAAGTAACCAAAGTTATTTAAATAGACATTCTAATTCAAAAAATTTAATCAAAGCCAATTTTAAAGTAATTTAATTGATGTGTCCCCAAAGTGTTTTGGTCTAATGTAATTGAATCCCGCCATGTCAATTTGTTTGTGTGCCCGGTCCCATGTCCCGTCTCCTAATCCGTTCTTCACAACTAATTAGTTTCAACCATATCATGGCTCTAAATAGACCTGATATAACAAATATGAAATATATAGATTGTTTGTACATGGCACTTAAATTTGATTGAGAAATCTTGGAAAGTTGATAATAAAAACTGATGCAAGTATTGAATAGGTGAACTTACTTTACTGCATAGGCAAGGATAGTTCAGCTAAAGACTTAAGTAATCAAACGAGAGTGAACAAACCAAGTTTTTCATATTTAATATCAGCGAAATTGAACCTTGTATCTTAGATGATCTGTATCCACAAGGTTCCATTGGCGTCTGCACTTATCATGACTAAAGTCATTGCCTTCTCTAGGAAAGTCAATCCAGTCCGGGTGGCCAAACTGCAATATAGATTACATTGTTATTCAGTGTTTCTATGAGGGTGAAGGGAAGTATCTGAACGCTACCATTTTTGTAAGCTATATTTTCAAATTTCACCTTTTCTATTACATAGTAGCCTTCTAACAGATTACTAAACCAGTGCAATTAACTCTTTCCTCGAGGAAAAAAAAATGAAAAAAACTCTTCCCCAGGGGATTAGCTTCAAACATTTCATGGTATTAATAAGCTTTTACAATAAGAAAGATCAGCTAAGTAGCATAACTTTACCAATCTTACTCAGGTGTATCATCTATATGCATAAATGATATTTCAAAGTAGAGTGGGCCCAGGAAGTCCTTTTATTGCCAAATTGCACTCTCGTCAAAAAGTATTTATTTATTTATTTTTAACAAAGGAGAATTGATTATTCAATATCCTTCTATTTATTTGATATAGGAATTGAAGATAATTTTAAACTCTTCCAATGCAAAAATCTAAATTAGCCCTCCAAAAACGCAAACCTTGGATATAAGAAAACTACAAAATGTTATTATATTATCACTCATCAAGTTTAATAGTTTGATGATAAAATAGCCAACTGGTTGTTTACCTCATTTCCCATAAAATTAAGGTAGCCATCTCCTCCTAATGCCATTGTCATGAAATGAATCATCTGCAGAGAAAATTATCACTTTAAACTACTAGACATACCACTGTTCAAAGCCACAATATCCAGAAGGCATTTAATACATATGGATGAGACAAACCTTGTGAAGTGCAATTCCTCGCTCAATAACTGGAGAAGCATCTGTCAAACAGGACATACCAGTATACATTTCTTTGTCCATTAGCAAAAATGCAATAGTTTTGTCACCCACAATAGCCTACTCATATCATCAAGCAGGAAAAAAATATTAGATTGGAGAAAGAAAAGCAATGCAAGATGCTAAAGAGATGAAAATCAAAAACAATTTTGGCCGTTTCTCTCATTGGAGAAATACATGTTTCTGTGAGTTACATTTCTAGAAAGCAAGTTTGATCAGTTAACATTAACTAAGAGGAAGAATCAACATAATTATGAAAATATTTTTGAGCCTTTCCGGTGTAATTTTTGGAGATAGGTCTATATAGAGCAGTGTGGAAGAAGATGATCGATGTAGCCAACCCCACATACGCATGGGATAGGGCTTTATTAAATCGAGTTCAGATGCATATACCTGATCATGACTCTCTGCATAAGCTATACACTTCTCAGTGTATCTCCTATTTGTCAAGCAACAAGTTATTTCCTTCATCGACCATTCTTCATCTTGCTTATTCTTCGCGTAGTCAATCCACTTGTCAGGAATGGCCATTGCCAGGCGGTAGTCAAAACCTATCCCTCCCTCAGAAACAGGCCGACAAAGTCCAGGCATACCAGAAACATCTTCAGCAATTACAGTTGCATCGGGCCAAATATTATGGATTAGATAATTGGCCAACATCAAATATATCACAGCGTCAACATCTGTAGCCTCACTATAGTACTCATTATAGTTCCCAGAGAATGTCATGTCAATTCCATGGTGATGATACAACATTGAGGTCACTCCATCAAATCGAAATCCATCAAATTTAAACTCATCTAGCCACCACCTCAGATTGGATAGAAGGAAACGAAGAACTTCCCAGTTTGAATAGTTGAATAATCTGCTATCCCACAACGCATGGTAACCTCGCTCCCCAGTATGAAAATAAGAATCTTGAGAGCTTTGCCCAACATCAAAACCATTAAGGCCGTCAGTGACATTATTACTTGCATGGCTGTGAACAACGTCCATCAACACTCGGAGACCTAAGCTATGTGCTTTATCAATCAAATACTTAAGGTCCTCTGGAGTTCCTGATCTACTACTTACTGCAAAAAAGTTCGTTACATGATAACCGAATGATGCATAGTAGGAATGCTCCATCACAGCCATCAACTGGACTGTATTATAGTTGTTTGCTTGAATGCGAGGTAAAACATCGTCAGCGAACTCTCGATATGTATTTATACGGGATTCTGAACTACTCATTCCAACATGTGCTTCATATATTCGCGGAGCCTTGGGCTTAGGTGGATGAGGGTATTTAAACTGGTACCTGCAAGGTTGATTAAGGAATAGGCTGTTTATTGACTTCTTGTAGTTTCTTTTCAAGGAGAACTGAGTCTCCTTCCAAATTGTATTTTACCAATTGAAAATTGGCAATAGAAATTTCTTTTGACCAATAATATTAGACCATGTGAAAAACCATCCCAAATTTAGTACATTGAATGTTGTTCCAATTGATCGAAGAGCTCATGAAATAGTTACAGTTACCTTTCTGAAGGTGGTGGGTCCCAGTACACTCCATCATAAGGTGCAGCAAATCTTGTAGGGTCCTGAGTGGCATACTTCATCCAGGCAGGGATCCTGTCAATCCATACTCCATCGCTATGCTTAAATCTGATTTTGACTCTTGAAGTGTGTGGAATGGCTGGATTGCCACCAGAATCCGGAATTTTGATACTCCACACACCAAATTGATTCTTATCCATCTTGTGATTTTCACCATTCCACCCATTAAAATCACCAACGACTTCAGCTTCCCTAAGTTCCAAACAAGGTAATTATAAAGCTAACATACATGCCAAAATAAGGACGATCACGTTGCCGGACCTAAAATCGGGAAAAAAAATGTAGTAACAAATCTTATTTCTAGGAGCTGAAGGACTCACTGAGCAGCAGGGACCCATTCACGATACACAATGAAACCTTCTTCTCGGTTAAACCCAAATTTAGAATAACCTGAAATATAAGGTGTTTAGTCATTGAAAATAAATGAAAAATGTTTCCATTAGGTGATGGAAAAATTCAATTTCATGTGAGCCTTGGATTCATAGAGTTAGATATGACTGTATTATGAAATTTTATTTGTATGCAAACATTGGCACTTTCAAGGTGAGTAACAAATCGGAGTTATAAAGAGCATGAATATTCAATCAACTTTTACAAGTCCAACAAATATAATGGTGAAAAAAAGAAAGACACTTTTATTTGGTCATTACCTAGTGCAAATTCCTCAAGGCTTCCTTCATGTATTTCAATGAGTTCTTTCTGATCTAAATATCTCTTCATTATATACTTGAAATGATCTTTATAAGGTTCCAAGCCTGGATCTAGACTGATCAGGCCAATATTATCAGTGTCTTCTTCCACATTCATCATTGTTGAATTATCACCAGTCAGCACTGCTGAAAGAGATAACCTCCCCACCTAGTGGGAATTGCACCAGAAAATTACGTAATTATGAAAGTATAGGTAATAAATCTCAGAGAAAAAGAAGGATATCATTTTTTTTTAAAGACCAACTCTTCCATAACAATTTAGGAGTTTTACATCACGTGCCAAAAGTCTGATTTAGTCTCATCTTGCTTTTCATTGCTGGTAGAGATAAGATAATTTATGATAAGAAACTAAGACTGAAAAAATATGATCAGAGGCATTCTTATGGTGGAAATCATGATCCACAGGAAAAAAAGTAACTATTGTTCTTCATCTCACTTGATCCACCTAACACTAAAGGTTGATGGGACAATCAACATGTACTACTGTCACCAAATATAATATTGGTGGCAAGGTTAAGGCATCAGTTACTATTGGAGAATTGTCCGAAATTGTATTCAAGTACTACATAAGATGAACATGAAAAGCTAAAACATACCTTTCGAGTCGTTATGATACATAATGGGGAAATATTAATGGCATTTGTGAGCAATTTCCGAGGACCAAAGATTGGTCCAGTTGTTTGTGATGTGACAGACTTACCACTCGATGCCTGTCAAAAAAAGTTGCACAACAGGATATATGAATTGTTGAAAAATTACTATAATTTGCATAACTAACTTTGATTAATTAGACTACAGTTTCAATTATGGATTTCAATGTGGAAGATCAATATCCAACCATTGAGCAAAAAAGAATCGGACTTTCTTTTTTACATTTATTTAAGGTCATCGAAGGCTTAGGCCATGAAGCAACATAAAGTCTAATAGTATGGTACCCCATGATACTTACCTTGCCTCTTGTTTAAAAAATTTAACTATTAATGTCTACTTTAATTTCAACATGAAAACTTGCCATTGTTCTTGAATCATCACCTCAACTAAAAAGTCAAGCTTTTATACGAAAGAACTTTGTTATATTTATACATCAACACATCCCCGATTTCATAAATTTTTCATAAATAGGCAATAACAGGACTAAAACCTCAGCATGCTCTAAGCAACCATCTTATTGTAAAGCCTAAATTGTTAAGAAAATATTAACTGATATATATATCTATATGCAAACCTAATCCATTTTTCTTCATTACAAAACTCCGTAAATTGAAGGATTAACTCATTTATTAATAACTTGGAATTAGAAATCACCTTTAAACAGTTATCATGTATCATCGCAATGTTGCCAGAACAATTAATTCATCTCTTAATTCTCTTTTTCTTCATTTCAAGTTAACGCCCCAAACGAAGAACAACAAAGAAAAAAAAATCTGCTCATACTTCCGAAAATTCATGCTCCAAGAAACTTGATCAAACTATCAAACACAAATAAAAAGAAAATGTAAGAAAGTAGAGTGTAGTGAATTACCGACGATGAATCTCTTCTAGGAACCGGAGTGCGGGACCCAAGAGCAGGTACTGAGAGAAGATTGCACGAACTGTACATTTTAATTCAAAGGGAAAAAAACGCTTAATAAAAATTTCTATGCTCTAAGTTCACTTGTATTAAAGTTTGATACTTGGAGTGCAGAGAGCCCACAACGGCTCCTCTCCAATTCCTTTTTCGCCAAATTTCTCCAGTGCATACGAAAGTCGCACTTAAGAGTTTCGACTTTAGTTACATAACACCACCTGAAAAAATCTTTAAAAAGTGGGTCCAGTGGACAAGGGTTTTACCCTTTGTACAGAAGTAGGGGCCACCTCTGTAGGTCCCGCGTGGGACCCACCTCAATAAAAAAGTGAAAAAAATTACCCACTCTCCAAGTGTGTGTTTTGTGGGGGCCTCCACATGTCTCACTCTCAGTGGACAAACAGAGAAGCGCATTGGTTTTCCTTGATATGATTGATCGTGCAATGACACAAATTATGCTCCGTTAAAAATAAGGAAAAAGTCATTCAAATCATTGAAAATAAGGAAAAAGTCATGCAAATCATTGCTTTGAAGCGCCACGTGACAACTTATGCTCCGTTAAAAATAAGTCACGAGTATAAATAATTCTTGGCAGAATTATCGACATTGACGTGACATCAAATGATTTGACTGTTTTTTTATCTTTTCTTCTTCCAATCAATTCTCACGTTGTCTATCAAAATTCCTGTATTTATAGCATAATCGTAAAAACAAGTAGAAATGCACGGCTTTTTCTTTTTCTTATTTTGGCTAAAACAAATGTGAAAATCTTATATATAACCAATAATTTAGAATACGTTCAAATATGTTTAAATTGCTTAGTGCATGTTTGAGAATGCTTTTAATAGTTTATAAGTTGTTTATTTTACAAAATTTGTGATAATGTGAGTTGTTGTTCATAAATTAGTTGTACTATCAAAGTATTAGTACTAAATAAATAGTTGGACATTATCAATAAGAAGAAAACAATAGGCAACAATTAATGTAGGAATTAGGTTGCTATATGTAGCTAACACCTTGAACACTAGAAACATAGACACTTGATCATTGATGAGCTCAAAAACGCATGTCGATATTTTTGTTACTTACATATTCTGTTTGGCTTACTGTGAATCAATGTATATCACCATTTTTTTTTTACATTAGAACGAAACCTGCCAATTATTATGTGAAGATTCACACATTCGTACAATCTACGGTAAGTGTCTTCATGCAAAGTGTTTGAATATAGTTACACACTGTCAAAAGAATAATGCTCCTTGGATAAGTTCGTACACAGGGATTGAGGGATAGGGTGATGTGACAGATAATAATTAGGTGTTGTGTTTTTACTTTTCTCAAATCATCCAATCATGTGTCGACACGTGTCCTCCAATTTTTAACATGTCTTTAAACCTGTTTGTATAACATAATTGCTGTCAAAATTGGACGGGAGAGGAAGATATTGATAAAAAAAATTATCCTTTGATGTAGAATAGATTTTGACCTTGACCTTCAAGTAGCAAACAAAAACTAGATATTCCTGCACAATTTCAAAACTTGATAAGAAATGAAATTTCAATTTCCAATTGAAGGTAACATCCAGCTTATAAGTTAAGAATCCCTATCTGAAATAGAAGTAAGCCAAAATTAATCTCTGATTGAAAACGTTCACTTAGAACAAACCTACAAATACACTTTCAACAAAAGGAAACTGAAATAATAATAATAATGAAAATAAAATGAGAATTCCAAGGACTCATTTCTACTGCAAATTTTCAATTAGATATTGGATAACATGATTGGAAGTATGTAATTTATGTCTTACATATGGTATCAGAGCCATCCTTCATGTTTGATTATTTGGATTTTGTACTGTGCGTGAAAATTAATATTCTTGAGATCCTTTTAGTTGTTGCCAATGCAGTATTTATTATCATTAATCTCCATGATGATTTGCATATGGTGATATACATACACTTTTATTTCTAATTGGCAGTAAGTATATGGAGGCAGGTTAACATTTTGTTAAAGCAGTGTGTTTTAACTAAAATTATTTGAAATGCAAACATTTGAAGTGCCCCATTATAAAATATAAACATAAATGATTTCTTAAATGGATGCTGTGATGTTAGCGTGTATTGACAATTGACAAAAATTTGGCCATGATTGAACATATCAACTAAATTTCTTGAATTTACCATTGAAATTATTTGCATAAAGTAATAAATGGCTGGCACACATTGATTCATGCATATACTGTTCTTTATGTGCAATAAATCATGGGAATTGTTATGATAAATAATTGTTTAATGGAATCAAACTATTCAAAGCAGACATACCATATAAATTAGTTGTAACTCATTAATTGCACTGAACTTGAACATATCTTTTGATTATGTTACAATCAGGGGCGAACCCACGAAGGGCCCAGCGGGGGCAGCCGCCCCCACTTTTTTTACTGTTTTTTAGCTTATTTTCTATCTCGAATACAATTAGGATCTGGTGAAACTCATGTTTTGTCCACTGAAAAAAAAAATTTATAGTTTTTTTTAGCTTATTTTCTATCTCGAATGCAGCCGAATCTGGTAAAACTCATGTTTTGTATGTAATCTTTTTCTCTTTAATCTTGTTATATATTCTTCAATCTCATAGAGTTGGATGATTAAATTTCGGGTAATTATATTACCACAACAAAATTTGTTTGAACCACCACATTTTTTTATTTATTAAAATAATTAGAATTAAAATGACATAAATATCCACCAACACTATATGTTCTTCTCTATAGTAAAACTTCAAATAGAAATTAACCCTCACTGGCTTTTTTGGCTATTATTGGGATTTTGAATTTTTCACAGAATTTGATCTTCAACTTTTGGTGATGAGTTTGCTGGCACATGGCACATCATATTTGATCTTCCATTTTTGTTCGTAATCCATGATTTATTTATTTTTAATTCATCGTCTCCATTTAAGTTTGTGAGCAATTGCTCCATTTGTCTAATTTGTTAGTTTCATGTGACCAGTTTATGGGTTTTCTCAGGTATACAAGTAAGACCTGATGCACACATAGTTACCATTAACAATTATTTTTGTAATATTTTTATTTTTATTTTTATTTTTTTTTTTTGGGCCTCTGTATTATCAGGTGACAAATAATGGAGTATCAAAAAAAAAAAATAATGGAAAATGCTGAAAGAGGCCGATGAATTTTTGTGTCACTTCTATTGATGTTTTTGCCATATTCCAAAAGAAGATAATTTTTTTTTTCGATATTTCTATGGATATGCAACCCTCCATTTGCTTCAGTGAAAGAAATTAAAGAACAATTTATGGAAACTTCATTAATATACTTAAAAATATTTTTAAAAGATATACACGGTAAAGTTAAAGAATCAAGATGTATATCAATGAAAAAAAAAATGAGATGTAATATTGAGACTATGAGTACACCACAATGTTTCTTTTTTCCTCTTTAGTTTTAGTTTTTATTGAATTGGGAGTATAATTGTAAATTTATTGTGGTGTAATAATTAAAAGTATATTTTAATTGTGGTGTTAATATAATGTGGTGTAGTAATTAAATTTTATGGTGGTAATATAATTACCCTTAAATTTCATTCCAACTTGTATAGCTTGCTAGAAAGGCTTGGAGATGATTTGACA
>CAIGRO010209247.1:0-10408 GCA_903798355.1 Fraxinus baroniana | reverse complement strand
TATTTGCACTTATATTGCATAAACTTTTTCTACTTCTTCATATTGAAACTTTGATTGAATCAAACTTGCTAACATCATATTCATCAAAGTTTCTAATTTCTCTCTTACTTCTTATTTTATCACAACTTATTCATTGAAAGAGAGATATTTTTTTAAAGAACATTTTTGCACTTGCACTTGCATTGCATAAACATTTCTTCTTCTTCATATTGAAACTTTGATTGATTGAACTAAACTTATGAATCATCATATTATCAAAGTTTGTCATTTCTCTCTCAGTACTTAAAATATTACAATTATAAATTAAAAGAGAGATATTTCTTGAGAAGATTTTTGAACCTACATTGTATTTATTTCTTCTTTTCTTCATCTTCTCATTGAAACACATTTTTTGACTATCATATTCATCAAAGTTTTTCATCTAACACTTGAGCTGTTATTTATTACTATTCATTGAAGCGTTAGCATCTCTTAGTACTTAATTTGTTTGTATTATTTATCAAGAGATGAATTTCATTGTAAAATCACTTTGATAAAGTGTGGGTCGTGTTGAAGTCCCCTTAAAAATCAATCTTCCTTATTGTAAGTCACTGTGTAGGTCATATTGAGATCCTATAAAGCTCAATAGTGTGGGCTATGTCGAGATCCCGTTAAGCTTAACATTACATAAGGATCGGTGCTCCTTCTTTGTAAGTCACCGAAAGCGTTGTAAAGGGTTGGATTGCACCATAAGTCAATCAACATAATGAAAATGTCTTACTCGTGTCGAAGAGCTTGGTAACGGAGGACGTAGATTATTACTTTGGATCGAAGCTCCACAATTATAGCATTTTTATCCTCTTTCCCTATTACTTCGCTTTCATATTCGTGCTTATTATTTGAATTAATATATTTAGTCTTTACTTGCTTAAATTTATTTTAATTATTTGAAAAAGTTTTAAAACCAATTCAACCTCCTCTGGTTAGTTATTCTTGGGCTATCAGTTATATTTTTTGCTTTGATGTTCTATAATTCTATTAAGTGGCTTATCTTCACATCATCATGATAACGTCGAGCATGAAGTATTCTCACACAACATGCATTTATTAAATTGTCATTCATAGTGGACATATGAATGGTGAGCGAAATCATTTTATGGTGTGTCATACTATTTGATGTTTGGGTAGATATACCTAGTTGGGGCTCGTGACTTAAGGATAGCAAGTGATAGGTTATTGAGGTTTTGACACTCATATAATGGTGGTGTTAGGAGGTCTCACGGTAGCCCTAGGACTATGGACCAACAAGATGAGCTTTGAATTCCTAAATCAGTCCTAATTCGTGATTGATATGTAGTGAGGTCTCCTAATTTACGGAGGTGATAATAGACACATTGTGGAGTTGCAAACCCGATACACTAGCCATAGCTTTTTATTGTTCGTATTTGCATTTGAATTCTTAAGTATACCATAATGGAGATTTGGTCCTTGAATGATTGAATTTATATGGCATACGCTATTATATTTATTGAACATTATGTTCACATGAGTTGCTTTGTGTTGAGAAAAGTTTATGAAGAATAAAAATAAAACCAACAACAAGAAATCGCCAAAATCGAATGTTAACTTTTCTTAACGAAATAAAACCAGCAACAAGAAATCGCCAAAATGAAAGGTTTGAACACAATTATGATTCATTATCCTCAAACGATATTTGTCGCCACCTGGGTAAGTGCTTGAAGGCTTTATGAAAAATAGTTTGTAGGAGTGAACAAACCTTAATCCAAGTTTAAATCAAGCAAACAAAACTTGGAAAAATGTAACTATAGAACAAAATAAAAAAAAAAAACTTGGTTTGATTTTAGGTTTTGGATGTAATGAAATCAATTTGATTTTTTGATATGTTTTCAACCATGAAAACCATTTACACACACAAGCCAAAGGGTGTGAAACCCTTCAAAATTACACCAAAATTTAAAACCCCAATGGACAAATATTTGTATGGGCGGCCGCCCAATACAAAATCCGTGCCCGCCCAATTTAACAAAATGGCCATTGTAATTGTAACATGGCCCATTTTTCGACCTTCACCCATTTTTTCTCATTTTGTTTTTGCTTGTTTTTCTTATGGTTAACCTCTTCCATCACTTCCCAAATGACCCTCGTTGTTAATTTGAACAATATCCAGTAATCCCCCACTTGTTTAAATATAAAATGAGTACAAACTTAAGTTTGAAGACACTTATGCATAGAGGATATCTACCTTAGCGGAAACCTCACAAAGTAATCATTGAAATCCTAGGTTGCATGAAAGCTTTGAACATGTAATTCTTTATGATGATGCCGGTGAAATCACACAAACAAGCATCAAGTATTCCAAGCTCTACACAATCTCTACACAATCTCGTTTAGCAATTTTATGACATTGAGCTTCTCCTATTCATAAAACTTTAAGAATAAAACTCCAACTCTCTATTTAAGCGGCACTACCTCGAAGTTTATATCCGTAAATTCCTTGCAGTATCTTTGTCATTTTTAGAGATACTTGATCCATTGATATGAACTTTATTAAAAGTTATAAAAACTCAACATTTCTATTCATGGCAACCAACACTTGTAACCTAGGATAGGGTTTAAAAGAAAAAAAGTTTTGAATCTATCCAATTATCGAATGACTTGTTGTAACCCTTTGAACTCGAAGTATACTTGATAGTATAGTCAGGTAGGCTTGCCGTCATTGGTAGATTTAATTGCGGAGTTTTAACCCCATCCTACTAGTTATTGTTCGCACAAATTCCCTTGTGAGAAATTTAATGAAAGGATCGGCTAAATTCTCATTTGACTTCATGTGAGTGAAACTATTCCATCTTTGATTCATTTCCTCACGTAATCATATCTTAGACTCATATGTCTAAACTTACCATTATACATTTCATTGTATACTCTAGTTAAAATGGTTTGACTATCACACAAGATAGATATGGAAGAATTATTCATTTCTCCCAATGAGATTTCATACATTAAATCCCTAAGCCATTCAGCTTCTTTTCCGATTTCAGCTAATGCCACAAATTCAGATTCCATAGTTGTGTGAGTAATACATGCTTGTTTCTTGAATTTACAAGAAATCTCACCTCCTCCAAGGGAAAATACCTAACCTAAGGCCGATTTATTCTCTCTAACACTAGATATCAAACTAAAATCAGTAAATCCTTCTAGTATTGCCAAAAATTTAGAATATTGGAGAGTTAGATCATTGATTTTCTTCAATTCACCAAAAACCCTCCCGATGGCATTCTAATGTTCTTTACTTGGATTTCTAGTAAACCGACTAAGTTTACTAATTGCAAATGCTGTGTCAGGTCTTGTACATTACACAGTATACATTAGACTCTCGATAGCACTTGTATACTCAAGTTGTGGTATAGCTCTTCCATCATTCTTTACGAGTTTTAAATTTGGATCGAATGGAGTGTTAGCCTCTTTAATGTTGAAGTATTTGAACTTAGTAATCACATTCTCAACATAATGTGATTGGCTCAACATATAATTCCCACTAGTCTTGGTGACTTTGATACCCAGTATGATATCCATTTGACCAAGATCTTTCATTTTAAATGTGGGAGATAGAAGCCTCATTGTTTCTTTTATACCTTGCATTTGATTGCTCACAATCAACATGTCATCCACTTATAAACAAATGAGCAAAATATGATTATCATAGACTTTTGAATATAAACGTTTATCAAAACTAATATGTTTAGATCCAAAATACATTATTGCTAAGTCACACTTTTTGTGCCACTTCTTTGGTGTTTGTTTTAATTTATATAAGGATTTTATTAATTTGTATACTTTATCCTCATTTTTTGGTAGAATAAAACCTTTCGGATGTTCCATATAGACCTCCTTATCTAGATCCCCGTTAAAAAATGTTGTTTTAACATCCATTTGATGTATATGTAAGTCACAGATAGGAGCTAAAGCGAATATACTCTTAATTGATGTGATTCATGCAATTGGTGCATACATGCCAAAGTAGTATATTCCTTTTATTATTATTATTTTTTTTTTTATTTTTTTATCGATATCATTTTGCCACTAACTTAAATTTAAAGGTATTAAGAGTAACAATCATATTGTACTTTCTCCTAGGTGCCTGCTTGCAACCTATAGGTTTTATCCATGTGGCAAATCGACTAATTATTAAGTGGTGTTTGATATTATTGAATCAATTTCATCATTTACAACTTGCTTCCAAAAGATGCTATCTCTAGTCGACATTGCTTCTTGATAAGTTTAGGATCAGTTTTCACTTGAAGAACATACAAATTAGTTCTAGTAACACTCTTCTCATTTCCCCAACTAAATAGAAAGAAATAAGTTAAGAGTCTAATTCTTCCAATCCTAGCACTTTCTCCTTTTGACATCTTTTACTTATGTGAAGCTCACTTGTTTCAACATCCTTGAAAGGTGTTTCTACTTTTGATCTTGAAAAATTAGGAATCACCACTTGAAGTTCCCTTGGAGAATTATTATCTGAAGATAACATATTCTCAAATAACTTTACTTCACAGAATTCAATAATAACATTAATTTTGAGTTTAATAAATGATATGCATTGTTATTTTGGGTATATCCTACAAAATCTCATTTGAACCCTCTAGGACTCAAATTGGCCCTTTTAGGATCCATATTTTATACTATAAGCAAGATACCCTCACACTTTGAAATAATCAATATTCGATTTTCCCCATTTCCACAATTCATATGGAGAAATCCTAAATCTTTTAGAAGAAATCCTATTAACTATGTGACACCCACTTAATAAAGCTCCATCTCATAAATTAGATGGCAACTTAGCATTTAATAACATAGCATTTATCATTTCAACTAGTGTTATATTTTTTTTCTCAGCCAAACCATTTTGTTCGGGTATTTTAGGTACACTACATTGTTGATGTAATATGTCATGTTGTTCACAAAAAAGATTAAATTCACTAAAGAAATATTCACCTCCCCGATCACTTTTAAAAATTTTAATCTTTCTATTTAATTGATTTTCTATTTCGGTTTTTTATATCTTAAAATGTTAAAGACTTCATCCTTATATTTCATCAAGTAGATATAGCAAAATATAGCAAAATCTAGAATAATCTTTTGTGAATGTTATAAAGTATCTATTACCTCTTCTAGTTAACATCTCTTTAAATTCACATATATCGAATTGAATTAAGTCTAGCAAATTGGATTTCCCTTCAACAGCATGAAAATATTTCTTTATCATTTTAGACTTAACACATAATTCACATTTATTTTGTTCTTTATTTTCACATGAAATCATTCCAATTTTAATCATTCTTTTTAAAGTAGAAAAGCCAACATGTTCTAATCTATCATGTCATAAAGAAATAGACTTAACAACATAATTTAAATTTGTACTTTTGTTGATATTATTGTCAATAGTACAAAGTTTGTCCATTCCAACACTAGAATCGCACTTCCAGACAAATACACCATTTTGATAAATATAAGTTTGTCTAACTCATATGTGGACTTTATTCCTGATTTTCCTAACAAATCATCACTTACAAGATTTCTGTTCATATTCAGTATATGTAATACATTTGTTAATATAATCTTCTTGATGGATGTGAATTGTAAGTCAATGCTTCCTTTGCCAGTAGCCTTTGATTAAACTTCATTCCCCATTTAAACACATATATGGTGGTACAAGTATCATACCACCATCCTTGAACCTTTCATTTGATAGAATTCACAATGTTCACAGTAGCAATAATATTGTCAATGGAGTTCACTTTTCTTTCTTGCATTGGTTGTTCACGATGTCTACAACCTCAAGCATAATGCTTGAACTTGCTACAGATATAAAAGAAACTTTGAATTTCTTCTTATTGTCTTGTTATCTTTGACAGGATTTGTGGATTTCCTCTTCGGCTTTGTACTTGGTTTCCAATGATTTCCATATCTCCTTTGTTGACGTGTTATTTGTGTAGAGATCATAGAGGCAATCGGATAGAGCGTTCAAAATGTGTCCTCTACATGTTAATTCATCTTCTTCTCTCTTCTTCCTTTTCGCCCTTGTTTCGTCGGTGTCATTCGAGGTTGGTTCCAGCAATGGTGCCAAGTTTGGATCTTAAATATAAAAGATCTTCAAAGACTATAAAAAGAAACTTCAACTTGTCACTCCATTTTGTAAAGTTTGACCCGTTAAATATATCAAGTCTTACAAGGTCTTGATTAATCATCTTTATTGTAGCAATAGTTGTTTCATTCTCCTGTTGAAAGTATAATTTGAGATTGTTGAGAAAAGTTGACGAAGAACGAAAATAAAACAGCAACAAGAAATCGTCAAAATGGAAAGTTTGAACACGATTATGAATCGCTATTTTCGAACGATATTTGTTGCCACCAGGGTAAGTGTTTGAAGGCCGTGTGGAAAATAGTTTGTAGGAGTAAACAAACCTTAATTCAAGTTTGAATCAAGCAAACAAAACTTGAAAAAATAAACTAAAGAAAGAAATTATAAAAACTTGGTTTGATCTTGGATTTTGGATGTAATGGAATCATATGATATTTGTGATAAGTTTTCAATCATGAAAGCCAATCATACATACATACATACATACAATTACAATCACTATGCAAGAAAATGTACAAAAACCAAACCAAAAGAGTGTAAAACCCTTCAACTGAACGGTCGCCCAATTCAACAAATGACCACTGTGATTGCCACACAAGGCCGAGCTTAAGTCTGGGTAGTCACCAAGCCATTTTTCGGCCTTCACCATTTTCTTTCTCGTTTTGTTTTGGTTTGTTTTTCTCATGGTTAATCTTTTCCATTACTTTCAAAATCACTCTTCATTATTAATTTGAACAATATCCAACACTTTGTATTACAAATACATGCAAGATTGATAGATGCCACTAGAAACACTTAGAGAATCTAATTGAGATACAATGAACCATATTATTCCTCTTGTGGAGGAAATTATATTATTTTATGTTCTAGAGCCTTACACATGTGCTTAAGAATGTCAAAAAATCAACATACAAATGACAAAAGCAACCTACTAGGACACCTCCACTCACTGAACTATAAATATTCATATGTTTCTTTGTAATTTTTTAGGTAGTTATAAAGAATTTAGACCAGGAATGGATTGTACTCCCTAATGACTAAAGGCATGTTGGGTTACTATTACCAACATGTTGTCTTACAAAGTATATGCACCAGGCTATTATACGTAGGAGATGTTGAAGACTTAGGCGAATATCTACGGTTTGTATAAAATGACTCTTAAAGGAATTCAAACTACTTACAATATTTACAGTAATTATTAAGTACTAATTATTACGTTTTGACTAAATAATTATATTAAAAAAATAATACATGATTCTAGAACTAGAAATATGTATAAGGGAGTGCTTAAAGATCACATAACAGATTGCTCAAACTCACGTATATTACTAGTCTTAGACTCATTATAATACGAAAGCTCACGAAAAGGAGAAGTTTGGCCAATTTTAATCGCTGGCCTAGTTTTTTCCAATGGAAGACTATCTTCTTTTGACCTAGAAGCAAGCAATTTGGAGACAAAAGATATACCGAAAGGTTAGGCCCATTCATATTGAACATTCTCTCCTTATTTTAACTTTATAATTTTTATTAAGGGTTCTCCTCATTTTTGTGAAAATTCAGAGTATGCAATCCCTTCTATCAAGGAAATGATGGTGAAGAAGAGGGAAACACCTACTCAGGGAATGGTTCAAAAGCCAAACTGCTTTGAGACGATATCAACTTGAAATATGCAAACTCCTTTATCTTGGCGTTGTTGAACTATTTTTAATTGTTTATAACAGTTGAGTCTGATATTCCGAACTTGCAAATGATTGATTTCCATATGAAGTTTTCATTTTCTCTTTGATTATCTTCACTAAGGGTTCTACATCTATCAATTTTGTGAAATAATCTACTGCTATATATGATAGAAAACTTGATTCATCCGTTTCAAAATTAAGCTATTTCACTTTTTTTTAGCCAGGATTAGTGCAATGCCCTTATTAAACACCTATTTGCGAAGACGAAACTCTAACTTAACATTGTCACCTAATTTCATCTTGTTGGTTCTTAGATAGTCCACACAATAATTTTACGCATGGAGCCCCTATTCATTTCAATATTCTCATATGCTAGCTCAATTATCCAAACTGTCCTAAAAAAGGGTGTATACACACACACACGCACACACACAAGCAAGTATCAATAAACTCAACATGTAATATTTCCACAATTCATAGTTTAATACATAATTCCAATATATACATCATCGCCGGCAATGCTATCCAACCACACAAAAGCAATAAAATCAATAATTATTCTAGTTTAACACATTTTTCAACTTTTTTCATACACCCGACAATCACAAAAAAAATAAATAAAATAAAATAAAATAAAATTATATATACAATCAATGATATTATGAAACCAAATAGTTTAGATAATTCAACCACCCCCAAACTTAATACGTTTTTGCCTCACTGTACAAAAATTAGAAAATATAATGCATAATGAAGCAGGGGCTATACCTATATTTCGCGGGGCCTGAGGTGAACATCAAAATTTGAGCTCCTAAGTCATAGCAGACAATCCATTTTTTTCATTTAACTTCATCCTCTTTTTCTTTTCTTGTTATTAAGATACTTATCCATTTCTCCAGTCTGGCTTCAAATTAATGTCTCTACTCTTTCTCTCTTCTTCTTTTTTTGAGTTCTAGATGCATATTTTGGAGCTATGGTATTTGACTCAAATTACTCAACAGCTAACAGTTACTGAAAGGTGAAAAAAGTAAAGTTTAATTACTTTCCAGTTTCCATACATAAGGCTCAATATATCAAGTATTATACAAAAATGTTCTTTTCTTTTCAGCTCAAACCCAAAACACCTAATTCTGTGTAAGGTTACTTAGAATTGCACACCAAATTAAGCCAAACTTAGAACATTAACTATAAGTATTCAATTTACAAACTCCCATCAGAGATTACATTACCAAAATTGAACATGACAATTAACAGGAGTGAATGTAGATTTACAAAACTCGATTTCAAATTCACACTTCATTAAGCAAAATCCAGATAAGTAATAAATCAACTTCCCTTGTAGCAGTGGATGGAGATTCACATATTAGGGTTAGAAGCTTTGTATTAAGGGCCATCAATCGACCTGACTCTCTCCGAAGGATCACTCTTGCTATCCAATCTCGAGTAACCACTGCCCTCCAGTCATGGTTTAAGAAAGGTAGAGTTACCATGTTTAAAAAAGCTAAGAAGGTATAAATCATCTGTTTAGTTCACGAAATTCAATTAATTTTACTTTTTCACAAAAAAAAAAATGTTGTAAAACTATAAGAGCCTAAACAGCGTCATGAAGTATGTACGAAGACAAATGAACACTCGAACAAACACGAGCAACCTTTTAATTCGTAAGAATACTATAAAATTAAATTTGGAATTCCAAATCTCTACATCACTAAGCCGTTATTTATTCATTTCTTAATTGCAGGTGACATTTGAAAATATTGGCAAGTATTTTACCAGCTTTGAGCCTAGCCCTGTTTTGGATAACCTTGACGCGTTATTTAAGGGTTTGATTTATGGATTTAGAGTTTCTCCCATCAATTTACTTGGAACTATATTCCATGATTCCATCATGTACTCCATGTACTCTCACAACTTTTCTGCTTCATTCTTTATTCCTAAACTAATTTATGAAATAACTGATATAGAAGAAGTGGACGACTTAGAATAAATTAAGCATGTTAAAAGGAGAACTACATAGGAAAAAACTAACCAATTTGTTTGATTGTTTATCCCTCGTGGGCCCATGGTGGACGGACAAAGTCATGGTCGGACAGGCGCACGGCTACAGCTTCTAGTTCTGGGTTGAAGGCGTCTGCCATATTGTCTCTGGACTTCTATCGGTGTGAAGGGATGAAGGAGTGGAGGAAACTTAGGAGTCGGAAGTGAAGACTAAAGAGTTGAAGTGGGGAAGTTTTAGGTTAATTTAAAAAAAAAAACAAAAATCAAAAGAAATGGGTCTCTCAAAATTCTGGGCTTGAGGCGGAGGTCAGAAGAGTTTACTTTATTCAATTTTGGTTTAACAACCATTACATTCAGTTTAAATATACCGTCGAAAACATAACATTTTCCAACAAACATTCCACTTTTCAACAAGATGACCTTGTCTGACTCGAATACAATGCGAAAACTATGCTTAATCAAAATCGACCCGAATACAAGGTTTTTACTGATTTCTGGCACATGCAGTACGTTGTTAAGAGTAAGCTCTTTTTTCAGAGTCATCTTTGGAATCACTTTTCCTTTACCTTTGATTTCAGAAGTTGTTGAA
>CAIGRO010209240.1:0-10289 GCA_903798355.1 Fraxinus baroniana | reverse complement strand
GATTGCTTTAGGAGTTAGCCTTCAGAATGTCAAGATGGATTACTTTTCTTCTTTCTTTGATTGCGTAGGAGCAGTGTTCATATGGAAAAGGTCTTTGGCTTGCTCTTCCAAATCTAATTTCTGGCATGTGGTAATGTAATCAAGATTTCATCTCCTGTGCAACCTTCTCTCTCAAAAAGAATGATGAATCAAACCCTAACTTTCTTCCGGCTCCCTTCTTGGCCTTTTCGACCTTCTTTTTAAAACCTAGTGAATAGAGATTTTTCGTTCCAAGCTAGCTTGCCAGTCATGGGTTGAAATCAAAATATTTGCATGATTGGGGTCACAATTTGTATCGATTTAAGAAATTGTTGGAATTCCCAAAGTGGTGCACTCTCGTAGGGTTGTATATTCTTCGTGCTGATCAACAATAATTACAATATTCGGTAACTCTGTCATATATTTAATCCCACCTGGATATGTTTACCGGCGAGATAATTATCTTTTCAACATAGTTGCATCTCTTTTTGGAAGACAGTTGAGTCTTCCTCTTTTTCTTTTTTGTTTTTATTATACTTTCGGAAAGCGAATGAAATGTGGAGCACGTCCACAAAATATAATAAGCAAGCAACTTTTGTTTAATAGTAGTAGTAATGCTTAGGAGTTTGAGCTCTTACTTTTCGTAGTAGCTAGTTTAGTCTATTAGCGAAAGGAAAGAACCCGACACTGCTACTTTTGCTTGATTATCTGAAGTAAAGTAGCCTACCGCTTAGCTTTCATTTTACATTCAACCACTATTGCTGACTATCGGATGTGATTGTCATTGAAGATAGAATTAAAAGCAGACCTTCAAATAAGTGTTCTCTTCAGAAGTTTGATTATGCTTGGGAGATGTTGGATGATATTCATCGAGATATATTGATGGAATCTTGTTACGAACAACTATATCGAATGAAGCATATATTATTTTCACCAACTTGCAATGAAATATGATTTTCAATTAGTGGTAAGTCAGCATGATTTTAATTCTATGAGTTCTCATTGATAGTGGGGTTGAGAGCTAATGAGGAATCTTCATTGGAACCCCATATCGTGACTAATCAAAGATTGGTGAAGAAATACTTTTAAAAGTATAAGAAAAACACAATGATGGACAATTTGAAGGAAGTTATTAAAAGTCGTAACGTCTTCATTAAAGATAAGTATAAAATTGAACTTGTCTATATTTTGGCGGCAGTACTATTGTCCCAAAAAAAACTACACGAACATCAATTCGAAAGAAAAATGCTATTCATCCCCAGTGGGGATGAATCCCCAGTCTATGTGTGTGTAAATGATTGGTTAAATGATAGGTGAAATTAAATGACTTATTTAATTTTACCTATCATTTAATGCCACATTAACGCCACATAGACTGGGGATGCATCCCCAGTGGGGATGAATAGCATTGCTCTTTCCAAAATTCNTGCTATTCATCCCCAGTGGGGATGAATCCCCAGTCTATGTGTGTGTAAATGATTGGTTAAATGATAGGTGAAATTAAATGACTTATTTAATTTTACCTATCATTTAATGCCACATTAACGCCACATAAACTGGGGATGCATCCCCAGTAGGAATGAATAGCATTGCTCAATTCGAAATGCTTGTCAATAGTTGATGACTAATTTTTATTAGTTATTTTTTTTTTCATACGAAAATTAAAGCCATAAGAACGCCCCAACTTATACTCCATACTATTTCTCTATTCTTCTTTGCCCCGAGCCCTAATTTCATCTGCAAAACCCCCATTTTTACTATAATCATAATCACAACACAATAAGCTCAAATATGGATCAATCATGGCGCCCCAGAGTACCATCAGGAAATCTCTGCCCAGTCTGCTCGAACTCACACTTCCCATTTTGTCCTCCACCTTTCCCAGATTTCACCAGACCACCCCCTAAATTTCCGCCTCCACCACCGCAATTCTCAGATCAATTCTACCAACGACCCCCGCCCCCACGACCACCGCCACTACAGCCACCGTATGATCCATTTGTTGATCGTCGTGGCTCCACAATGAATGCTTATCCACCGCCGATATGGAATGGTAATTCTAATTTTGATGGTGACACGTATGGGAGTACTCGTCTTGTGTATGATTTTAATAATGGTGAGGCTGGTGTCAAGAGAATGAGATTCGAGGATTCGGGCCCTCCTCCTCGCCCGTATATGAGTGAACATCAGGTCAATTCATTGCGGGTTTTTGCTGAGGATGAGAGGAGATTGAAGTTGATACATGATCATGGAGCAGCGAGTCAGAATTTAGGTACTAATTACGATGGTGGGTATAAGATTTCCGGTAATAATTTTGAGAAGAATGGCTTTCGCGATCTGGGTGTTGGGCGTTTTGAGAGGGATGGGGGAGTTTATTGTCAAGAAAGTGATTCGAATATGAAGCGAAAACGTGGAGAAGAGCGTTTTGAGTATCAGTATAGTGAAAATAATAAGAATCCGTATAACCGAACAGCGAGTGATTTGATTCTGAGTCGCGCATATGGAACTAATGGTCATGAAGCTGATGGTTACATTGATGCGTTATGTAAAGAGCAGAGACAGGGAGGCCGTCAGTTCAACAATCAGTTTCCACAGCCCTATAACATGCAACAACATTTAATGGAGCCAAAACCTACCAATTATGGATTATCAAATTTGAGTGGGATGAATATGGGTCCGATGCAGGATTCTCTGGTGTTTAGTGGCCAGCCTCCACTTCCCAATTCACCACCGCCACCCCTTCCCATGGAGCAGCCGGTGTGCCGTTTGTCAGACCATGTCGTTTCATCACCTCCAGCTGGAATGAGCTCTTTGTTTCCAATTCCAGCGGAATCTGCAGCCTCTTTGCTGTCATCAAACACTGCAGTTTCTGAAGCAATCTCCTCAGCGCCAGTGTATTATCCGAGTAAAGCCAGTCTGAATTCAAGTGGCTATCCAAATGAGGTATGCTAGAGAGTACTTTATTCTTTCTGCCATCTACTCTGGTCATTGCATTAAAATGTTGCAAATTTGACCACAATATATGGTCATGACTTAAATCGACTTGAAAGTGGGAAGTATTTGTGTATGTAAGTAGATATGTATTATTTGTGTGAAGCAGTTGATATGACATAAAGATCTGATTTTGTTGGTCATTTTTTGAAGAGGCTTGCATGGAATGTGGTAGCAAATAAGGATTCGTTCAACCAACTCAAGTTTAATGAAATAATGCAAAGTTTTTCTTATTGTTCGGCATAATGGTTATGTAATTAAACTCAAGTGCTTTTTGCTTGCGTGCTGACTGAGTAATATAGGGAAGGAGCTTAATGACATTCCATGCAGACTGAATTACTTGAAAGAATAAGTTGGAATCATGTGACTATTGAGTGCCTATTTGCTTTTGGTTGGAACTCTAAAGAAAATTTCTCAGACTTCTACATTAAATGTTCCTATATTGTTAAATTTGATTATCCTTTTCTATTCCGGCATTACTTTGCAGTACACTATATAGATTCTGATATTTGTGCTTTACAGGAAGTTTGTGCAACGCGGACAGCTCCATCCAAGACAAAATTGGTAGAAAGTGAACAGTTTCCTCCTCAGCGACTCTCTTCTGACAAACCAAAAGTTATTGATGCCTCATACATTTTGAAGTATCCACATCGTGCTACCCGCCCTGATCATATTGTTATAATTCTCCGAGGACTTCCAGGTTTTTTCCTTCTTTAGTCCCCCTTTTTTTTGTAAATTTTCATCAGGCTACACCCCCGAGCCACCTATAAAATCATATCATTGTTTCTGGGAATGAGTTTGAGCTTGTTTAAAGCTGACTAATTATTTATTATTTGGAATAAAATGCCATTAACTTTGAACTTTGTATTCGAGAAACTTGGTACCTCTTGTACATGTATTGAATGTCTACACGACTTGAAATGAATAGACTTCAAACATGCTCCACAGGAACTATAACAATAGTCTTGCTGTTTGAAAAGACTTTGAAAATCGTCACAAAATTAGTTGCACTTGTGACTAGTTTGGCATGCTACAGAGATTTTAATGTGTGATTAGCTGGAACTATGGAAAGGTTGGTGTAGGTACATATACCAGTATATGCTTATTGATTTGGCATAATTTCTATCGGTTGATTTTTAGTACACTTGTAGACAGATTAATCTAACGTGGGGTAAGAACATTGTGAAAAATCTAGTTAAATAGCTTGGGTTTTGGATTTAATTTATTTAGAATTCTGAGACTTATCAACTTGCACATGCAAAAAAAGGATTGGCATATTTTCTTTACGAGTAACTTACAGGATATTAAAATATCATTTATAAAGCTCTTAATTGTGTCTCTTGAGACTTGAATTGCTATTCAGATCTGCGCCCTTCCAATATTTCATCTTTTCAAACTTCTCTTTATATTTATAAAGTCCATATCTTGCAAGTTTGTAGGGTAAGGATTGAATTTCATTTGCAGTTACAGGACCTGAATTTTATGTAATAAATGCAAGAGGCTAGCTCTTATATATACCATTTTCGAGCAGTTACAGTATTTTGTTATACTTTCAGGCAGTGGAAAGAGTTACTTGGCAAAATTTTTACGCGATCTTGAGGTTGAAAATGGTGGCAGTGCTCCAAGGATTCATTCCATGGATGATTATTTCATGACTGAAGTTGAAAAGGTACTTATATGTCTTCTTATTAGTCTTGCTCTAAATGAATATTTTGATCTTTCATCTAGAAAAGAAGTTCTCAGTGGAAAGTGGGTGGTTTTCTCACAGCCAATTGTAGAAGATATGCATGAACAGGATTTAAGCACTATTTTCTCATTAATAGGTTGAGGAGAGCGAGGGTTCAAAACCCTCTGGCTCTGTTCGTGGGAAAAAAGCAGCCACGAAGAAGGTCATGGAGTACTGTTATGAACCGGAAATGGAGGAGGTGACAAAAAATATCTTATACTTCTGCTATATTTATTAACTTAATATATATCTGCAGTGCATATTTAGCTACCTTAGCTTTTAGTCCGGAAGATTTATTTTTACTTTTTTTTTGTAAAAACTAGTTGATGCTTTCTAAGTTGAGCATAGTAGGGATCTTTTAATATTGGAATAATGCTATGTAGCATCACTGATATATAGCACTAGTCTACGTGGAAACACATGTGGCATTAAACTATAGGTGCAATTAAATGTAGGGATATGGGACCTATTATTTAATGCCATGTAGGCTTCTACATACCATTACTCATAATATTGTAAACTTAATTCTGATGAACCATATAATTTTACTAACTTTATGGATTTGAAATGAGAGAAACTAATAGCTCAAATCTATCAGGAAATTTTAAAAAAACTTAATTGGGTATTGATGCATGAGCCTTGATGTGCTTTGAGGCGTAAACCTCTAGACAAAACAGTAAAATAAAAATTTAAAATTTAAAAGAGCAAAAAGGTATGTGCAAGATAAACATAGACCATTTTAAAAATTTAGCCCCTGTTTTGCCATGTTCTCTAAAACACATTTTTCCTCAAATTCGTTTTCAACCTCACATTTCATAAAACTTACAACTTTAATAAACTTTTTGAGCACACACATTTCATCCAATTCTTATCAAAATCTACTAAAAATTTATTTTTTAACTAAACTTAACAGACTTAATAATAAAACTAATTAACAAAATTAAAGTCTAACAACTTAACAGACTTAATAATAAAACTAATTAACAAAATTAAAGTCTAACTCGATAACATGCGAAGAGTTGATTGATAAAATGAAAAATAATAAATTTTCAAATTAGTAATCACATAACAAAATTGTAATCCATCATTAGAAGTAGAGACAACTTAGAAATTTTTATTGTATACTACTAATGTAGCCAATTTTTGAGCTCCATTTTTTCCAAAACTCATTTTTTTCGAAACTCATTTTCAACCACGAGTTTTCCCTAAATAATTTTACACATAAACCCCAATATTTTTCTATTTCTAATCAAGCATTCTCCAAAAAATCACTATTTCCAAAACCTATTTTCCTCATAAAAGGGGGCTCAAACTGGGAGATAATTTATAAGGAAATCAATAACAAATCATCCTTGTCTCTGAGTTTCTTCTCATTCTTTGTCATAATCTCCTTCCCCTTTTCCTTCCTGATAGGTAGGAAAAAGAAAATAAAAGAAGCCGGAAAGCATTGTAGGTTGTAAGGAAATAGACCGAAAGGCAAAGGCCAGTAATTAAATGTTTGGAATATGCAAGACATGTGGGCAAACACTTTAGTTGACTTGATGCTCAGGCTTAGGGAAGAAGCCTCAAAAAAGTCACATAAGCTGCGGTTTTCGAGGCATTCTATAAAACCTTCACATGAGGCTGAATTTGAGATTGAGCCTCAAATAGTTTTCTCAAGCAATGTACCAGGAAACCTATTATGAAATTGATTCATCTGTCATGCCTTTCCTAATCAGTGGTGGCATTTCCATCATGGGAAATGTTCTAAGTGACTTGTTTTACAATGCTCTAGTCGTACTTGAACTATGAAGGCACTTTTCTCCCCAGCGTCAATCTTAGTAGAGCCATACATTTGAATGTTTAAGATAGAAATTGTTTATTTAATGAAGTTATCATGCTTTAATATTCATCTTTTTATTTTTCTTTTATCTTGGTCTAGTTCTAGTCTAATTTAATCATTTTCTACTGTTAACATTATTTCTATCTATTAGGCATATCGATCGAGCATGTTGAAGGCATTTAAGAAGACCCTTGATGAAGGGGTTTTCTCCTTTGTAATTGGTATGATTTTCTTGTGGAGAAAACGCTATTTACTTTCCAAACTATAAGGCTTATTTCTTGTTTAAATGTTTACTTCTTTCTCCTTTCATCCATACTTTTGAAGGCATTGATGGGATGATGAGCACTATTGACTTCTTATTCTTATTCTTCTTCTTCTTCTTCTTCTTTTTTTGAAATGCAATGACATGCACTTTGATTAAAGGTTTTGTTATTATTCACTGATATTCCTGATTCTGTTTCGTGTCATGGGTCAGTGTCCGTTTGTTTGTTTGTCTTCTCATAGTGTTAGTTGTGGAGCTAAAGATTCCACCTTTGAAATTTAACTGTATGTTTATGATAGATGACCAAAAGAACAAATTATATAATTATGTTAGAAGCTAGATTGCCTCCTAAAAAAGTTCAAACGCGGTCTTATTATAGATTAAAGTAATGATGCAGTGCTTCTGCACTGCCTTCAGTTTGACTAACTACAGATGCAGTTTTGTTCGGAAATTGACCCTTTTCTTGCTGGTATTTGTGCCTCGTCTTAGTGGATGACCGCAATCTGCGGGTAGCTGATTTTGCTCAGTTTTGGGCAATTGCAAAGGTATACCCTCTATTCTCTCTTATACGGCCTCTGCATGTGTTCTTGTTCTCTGGGGATACTGTGGAAGTCCATGACTTTTGGTCTTGTTATGTAGGCGTTTATTATGTACTGCATGCAGTGTAGGCTGTTAATGCTTGTTTGCTGTCTCTCTCCAAGTTATCCTTGTAAAGCTGAATCTGAAATAGATAATTGAATATATACATAATTAAAGAACTATGTCTATCAATTCCATTTGCTGTCTTCTGTTTTAGGTCGTTCATACTTCATATATTTCTAAAACCTGATGTTCTGTATTTGTATATAAAATAGCTTCTTTTAAATTACCCCAAAAGTACAGAGCATTAGGACATTGAATTGATTAAGCCATTCAATTTCTATGATATTTCTTGCTATTCTCTTCGATTTTGTTATCCTTTATTCTGTTTTCTTGGTGTGGTTTTCTATTTAAATTTAAATGTTAAGGAACCTTTTCTGATTTTTGTGTACAACTGTTCACTTTGCTTATTGCTGTTTTAGTGAAAAGAGGAACAGTAGTATCATTTTGAGGTTGCCTCTCAATGACTAGTTAATCTATATTGGTTATGACTTGTGATGTATCTCTTTCCATTGTTGTACATTAATTTTTGTGAACACATTTCAAATATACTCTAATGGAAAACTTCTGTACTTTTACATTTTGTGTTTTCATGGTACTACGATAAATGTTCTCCCACTGCTTTCCATCCACTTTACACTGTGGTAGGTAACCTTTTGCATCAGACAGGGCGCAGAGAGGTTATTTGAGGAAATTGTATTGAAACACATTGACCCAAATGAAGTATATTAAGCCCGTGTCTGGTACATATTAAAATTTTCATTTTATTCTTCTACTCATTTTCAACCACACATTCTTCAATAAAATAATATTTTCCATCACATTAATAATTTTTCCTTCATT
Organism: Fraxinus baroniana; assembly: GCA_903798355.1. NCBI lineage: Eukaryota > Viridiplantae > Streptophyta > Magnoliopsida > Lamiales > Oleaceae > Fraxinus > Fraxinus baroniana. The sequence goes on along the minus strand of CAIGRO010209240.1, from coordinate 1,988 downwards.
TTCAACCACTCATTATCCATCAATCTACTTTTCCATAATACATTATTCCAAAATAATGTGGCTCAAGCATACCATAAGAAAAGGAATGGGGGTATTTATAGAAAAAGTAAGACATTCTAACACTGCTCTGTATGTGGAAGTTACTGGCCATATGGATCTCCTTTCATGCGTAAAATAAGATTCATTTTCCTTGATTGGCGTGGCTTGCCTTCGATTATTTACTTTCTGTTTTTGTGGAGTTGTGGCAGTCATGAAGTTGCTATAGCTTTGGATATTCCACGGCATTGGGGTTGATTAAATTTATGTTTGTAGTGTAAGCTTGATTTTATGCAGTTGAGAGTGGTACATATTAAAATTTTCATTTTATTCTTCTACTCATTTTCAACCACACATTCTTCAATAAAATAATATTTTCCATCACATCAATAACTTTTCCTTCATTTTCAACCACTCATATCCATCAATCTACTTTTCCATAATACATTATTCCAAAATAATGTGGCTCAAGCATACCATAAGAAAAGGAATGGGGTTATTTATAGAAAAAGTAAAAGACATTCTAACACTGCTCTGTATGTGGAAGTTACTGGCCATATGGATCTCCTTTCATGCGTAAAATAAGATTCATTTTCCTTGATTGGCTTGGCTTGCCTTCGATTATTTACTTTCTGTTTTTGTGGAGTTGTGGCAGTCATGAAGTTGCTATAGCTTTGGATATTCCACGGCATTGGGGTTGATTAAATTTATGTTTGTAGTGTAAGCTTGATTTTATGCAGTTGAGAGCATTCATTTGACTTTATGATATTCAAAGATTTTAGGAAAAAGGTTTGGACAATTAGTGTCACCTCGAGTGATGATAAATAATTTCTTTTCTCCTTGTATATATTACGTTGTCATCACATGTTAAGGCTTTTGATTGATATCTGTTGAGTTTTGATCCTCATATGACTTTTGTCTTTTGATCTAACTTGGATGATATGTTCCCTTGAAACATGCATAACGCTTTGGCTTTCCTATTCTTGCAAACTGATTGTTCTGTGTGATATTATGGATTCATTTATTTTTTTATAATGCTCATATCAAGCTGTATTGTGACCATTAGGATCGTCTGATGTTGATGTATGTAACTTTATTTTCGTGCAAGTCATGTTGTTTACTGTTGTCACAAATTGGTGCGTAATGGTAACTCCCATTCTGTCATTTGATCTGCAAACTATTGCTTCAGATGAAATTTTAGATAGATTGGCTAGATTGGGAAAACTTTCCTTTGTTTGGTCATCCCTCTTTCCGACAAATAAGTGAGATTTGTACTTCTATGATTTGCATATATATTATGGTTTTATTATTCATTTAGACGGTTTTTGATACATAAATGGAAACATATGCAACATTAAAACATGTATAAAATTAGGAATTTAGGACATGCAAAATCCTTCCCAAAGGAGCATGTACGAAGACACATTCCTTGCAACTTTTGCTGCATCTGCATTACCTCTCTTCCTCTTGTTTATATCTTGTTTTTGCCATTCTCTCGAAAGCTCCCAGCTCATTCACGTGGGTTAGTCAATGATTGCCTGCTTAATCCATCGTTTATTCATTTAACTGCAGAGATCTGGGTACGAGGTTTACATACTAGAAGCCACATACAAGGACCCAGTGGTGAGTTTCTCATTACGACTTTATTTCTTTGTTATGAAATTCATTGAAGGTGCAATAAGGACTATGGAGTGTAGAGGTGTCACTCCGGGTGGTTCGGGTCGGGTCGACCCGCCAACATATGAGCCCGATAACGACCCACGTGAAAAAAGCCCGCCTGCTACGGGTTACGGGCCGTTTACGAGTCGGCCCACTATTTGGACTACAACTCAGGTCTGCCGGCTGACCCATCCGGGTCGGGCCCATGCGGGTCACGGGTCACAGTTTGTTCCGGTTTGGCCCGTATAATTTTGTATAAATAAAATTATAAAAATATAGAATTTTTCATATTT